>NCKU01005261.1:0-10461 GCA_003675995.1 Dinothrombium tinctorium
CTTCTTATTATGTTCTAAACTCATTTCTATTATCATTTAAAAATTATGTGATCACATAAATTTGGAGCCCTACTTATTATTATTTCATTTAATGCGATGGCTAATTCGATTTTAAGCGCAACTTAAACTGCATTTAAAATGTATTTGAATGCCGAATTGAGGCGGTCATTTTTTGCTTAGTTCAACTTGAACTAACAAAGGTAAATAACGATATGCAACAATGATAAGAGGAAGTCAAAGCTATTATAATTTAAAAAATAACTCGCTATCTATAAAGTGGTTTAATACAAGAACCTCACCTAACTTTTTAATGTTTATAATGTTAAACCATCTGTGCAAAACTTATTCACCAACATATGTATATCGCACTCTTTTTATACCAATGTTTATCAGAGCGACTGCTTTATAGCAGTCAGGTAACGAAGATTTAATCAGAAAGTTTAATTTTAACTTTAATTTTAAATTTTAGAAAATATACTCAAATTAACATAAATGAATCAATGAAGTTCTAGTTGTTTTGTTTCTCACGAAAAATCGGTGAATAGACGATCGAATAAAATGTATGTCACTGAATGTGCGATGAGAGAAGAAATTTCACCCTTTCAACGAGAAGAAAAGAGGTGAACGAAAAGCTTAAATGAGAAAAGAGAACCGCGAAACGCGAATTGCGGGCAGTCAGCGTCCGAACGCGGACCGCGGCTCTTGTGAGTAATCGCGCAGACTGCAGTAATTAGCCCATAGTGACGCGCGGAGAGACCGCCCCCTTCGCGACAGCCTTCGCAGTAAACAACGCAAGCGATCGAAGCTCGCGTTTATAACTCGCACTCATTTTTGCCATTCGTTTGTTTTTTGCGTTTTGACGAAACTCGAAGCGATCGCCGCTTCCTTCTTCGCGTTCGCAACTCAATTGTGGTCGTCTTGCTTTGACAGCTAAAGGAGCGAAGCTATCGTCAAATGTAAGTGTGAACGCTTTGTATTCGCGAATTCACACTCTTCTGTCGATTGCGGTCACAGCGATCGAAACGAATTCAAACTATTTTCGATCGCTGTGAACGCCTCTTCTTACGTAAAGCGGTTCTCGCGATTGATTTACAGTTCAGTACTCGACGAGAGTACTTCGTTCGAGACGAGGCCAATATTCTATTCTATATTCGTGATTATCACCTATTTTCTTCTTTTCCGCTCTGCGATTAAATGCAGTAGTGAAAACGACGAAACAAGCCATCAGTCACGATGCCAGCACCTATCGAAGAGATCAATGATGTCGGCGACGAACCGAAATCGGAGTTGGATCAACTCAGGCTCAAAGCGGACAAAATCACAGATGAAGTAAGTGCACTCGTTTATTGTCATCCATTTTTGCTAATCGCTTTCCTCCAAAACTAGTCTCTCGAAGCAACGCGACGAATGCTTCAATATTGTGAAGAGGTAAATTGAAGCAAAAACTTCATAACACCCAAACACTCTTTGCCGATGTCTTTATCTGTCTCCTTTTTGCTTTACTTTTTGTTAACGCTTCCAATTACACTTTACTAATGAAAGAGTAAAGAAGCCGGAATCCGGACATTGGTTGCTCTCGACGAACAAGGAGGTTAGTCATATTTGTATTCAGTGCATCAATTTGCAAACTATTTCATCACATCTTTCTAAATCATCACTTCTTTGCTGACACTTTTCTCGATCAATAGTCGAATAAATTGAACGCAAACAAACTATTCATAAACATCTGCCATCCAAAGCATGTTCACTAAAATTGTTTTAAATCACACGATAGAGTGAAAATGTTGCCTGCGAGACAATCAAAATGTTGGAACATCAGGGCGGTAAGCATTCACTGTTCAGCATGCTGCAAATTCTGAATTAGCTATTAACTACATGTATTTCAATATTAAAATAATCAATGTCATTGTCATATTAACCATTTACAGTTTTTCTGTTACAATTGCTGCTATTCAAATGTTTTCCGTTAAAATGAATGAAATGAAAATGAATTTTATGCTACATTACATATTAAGAAAACGAAACGTAGCGTAGTGAAGTAATAAAATTGCACTTTAACTTTTACATGTCTAAAACTTTTTCAATGCTTCTGTTTGAAAATGTGTTTTTCTTTATTAGAATTTCCCTCATATCACAAATCTGTTCTCTTTCAAACTGATCATGTCATTCGAAAAACACTTGATCTACAATAAAACAAATGCTTGAGAGACCTTCACTAAGCGTACATGTTTCGTACACTAACAATGAAATGCCAATTTATTATCATGTCATTTACAAAAGCTTTTGTTTTGAACATAAGCTTTTTTGTTACTTTCCTTATTAATTGAATTTTTTTCATTAACAAAATACTGCGCTTTACCAAAACACGAAAATATAAATCACATTTTTCATTACATGAAATTAACGTACTCTATTTGATGGATGTCAAAGTTCGTGTCGTGCTCGTTGACATAAGAATCCATTAACACAATTCGATGCATTCGATCGCTCTGTTATGCTATACGCTTAATTTCACTGTCAATATTTATTTCTTAAACAAAAACATTGACGATGCTCATCTCATCCTCTTTTCAGAACAATTGGACAGAATTGAGGAAGATATGGATAAAATAAACGCTGATATGAAGGAAGCGGAAAAGGCCTTAACCGGAATGGAACAGTGTTGTGGAATTTGTACTTGCCCTTGTAATAAGTAAGTGAATTTGCTTCCACTTCTTGATAATTTTTTATGGATTTTAGGGCGTCTGAGTTTAAAGAAAATGAGAATACATGGAAATCCAACGATGATGGAAAAGTGATTAGCGGACAACCAGCGCGTATTATGGACGATCGTAATGGCGCAGCGCCAATTCCAACTTCATATATTGCTAAGTTAGCACAATTTTTCATTTGAGCATATATCTAATGAAGATAGAGCATTGTTTGTGGGCAGTTTCATTTATTTTAAATTTGTATCTAATCAAATGTTCTTTTTTCAAAATTTAAAATTAATTTTTTTTTCAATTTCCTCAGAATAACGAAAGATGCTAGGGAGGACGAAATGGAAGAGAATATGGTTCAAGTCAGTACTATGGTTGGTAATCTCCGGAACATGGCTATTGATATGGGACAGGAAATTGGTTCCCAGAATGCGCAGTTAGACAAGATCAATAAGAAAGTAAGTTTATCTTTGAAATTATTTGTTCAAAGAAATTGAATTAATTGTTCGTTTTCACTTTCAAAGGCTGATTCAAACAAAATGCGCATTCAAGGCGCAAACGAAAGGGCACAAAAATTGTTGAAATAGAATTGGGAAGAAGTGGACTAAAAGAATTTTACATTACACCCATTTGTTTAACATTCCGTTTATTTAAAAATCATACTCTGTTGATGTAAAGTGTGTTATTTACATAACATTCGTCAATTAGAGATCAAAATTGGATTTTCACCACCGATCGGACGCTGTTTGATTTCGTACATGGTTTGAAGGAATCACTTATGAAAATTTATCGAGATACAAAACTCGTCCGAATATAGTTGGTGTGCTTTTTTTTTACTTTAAAAGGTTATTATTTATTAAATCCAAATTACAAATACGAGGCGAATTACATTTACTCAATGTTGTTCCGCTTTTAAATTTTTATGCACTTGCTTTAAACGAGTATAGCTGCTATCAACTTAATGATCGAATTTCATAAAAAGAAATAATTTAAAAGATAAATACTTTCCTATTATATGGAAAGTGAACATTCTTTGACCACAACTGACCTCATTCGTGATTGAAAAATTATTTATGTTGTAAAGTGTTAAAAGCAGTATTTATGTTCTCAGTGTAAATAGACAAGATTTAATCAATGTTTGGATTAATTTGGTTTCAAACTAAATTCTCGCAATAACAGTCAACTCTCAACAAAAGTGATCACTTAAACGCTATGGTTATCGCTCTTACTTTATTAGAGTTGGCGTACTGTAAATCTTATTTCGAAATCTTTTCGCAATTTTTTAAAAGTTATAAAAATTACATTGCGAAAAGATGAGCCTTAATTTTAAATCTAAAATGAAAGCTGTATAAAGAATTGTAGAAAGATAGGATAAACGTAATTAGCAATTGGTACGAATCAACTTTTGAGTATGGACGCTTCGTGGTTTGAATACCAATAACAACGAAATTATACTTCAAGAATGCAGTCGATTAAAGCAAAAACAAAAGCAATTCGCAAGCATCGTTTTATTTTATAGACGATCGAAGCAAACTTAACAAAGCGTAACGATTGTAATCATATCAAAATAATGATGTGAACAAAAAAGTTTAGAAAAGTTTTTTAATTTTAGCCCTGTTTTTTGCTTTTATTTCAAAAAAGCAGCAAAATATAGAGATGTTAAAAAGCTATTTGTCGAATTCAAGTAAAGAATTTTTTCTTTCATTCAACCATTCGTTTGCATTCACATTCTCCAAATATCAAAGTTCAAACGTTCGCAATTCTGTTCGCAATTCTGTTCGCCACAAAAATCAAACGCAACGAGAGTGCGCTCCATGCGGCGGCGATGGCGCAGTCGTCGACATGGCGTCGCTTCAGAAGTGACTGCAGTGCGACGCTTTCAATGTAAAAATGGAGAATTGAAAGCATTTCGTTTTCTTTTGTTCATTTGAACTCTACTTAAGTCATTAAACACTACTTATTTATTCGCTCTAAGCGCTACTTAACAACAGTTCGAACAGAGATGAGTCGGCAACTGTTAATTCACGCCGCACTGTGCGTTTTCGTTACACTCGCTTCATTCGTCGCATTCGTTAATTCAGGTTCGTACACAGTTTGCGTTTAATTGACTCATTTGCTTTCATACACTTTCATACTACTCACTTACAGCTTGTCGTGTTGACGAACACTGTCACGAGTCGTACATTTGTTTAAACAACACGTGTCTCCCGAAACACACTTATTGCAAAGAAGATGCTCACTGCAATAAGGAATCGTTTTGCAAAGAGACTACTCAGATGTGTGTACCGAAAGGCTCGCATTGCGACAAAGACTCGAATTGCATCGAAGGCGAACTTTGCATCAAAACGCTTTGCGTTAAGAAAGGCAAATACTGTACTCTCGACGAGCACTGCAATGGAAATTTCTTCTGCGATGGTCAGAGGTGCAGACGGCGAATGGAGTTTTGTCGAGAGGACACTCATTGCGACTCTTCGCATTTCTGCAACGGAACTTATTGCGTAAAACGAGGAATACTTTGTAAAATAAATGATCATTGCTCTTCGTCTGAATTCTGTAATGGAACGCATTGTCTTAAAAGAGGATGGTTCTGTAAGCAAGATAATGATTGCAAAGATGGACAAATTTGTCGAGAAAAAGTTTGCGAACAAAAAGGCAATTACTGCTCAAAGGATGAGCAATGTTTAGAAAAGCAATTCTGTAAAGATTCAGTTTGCATCAAGAAAGGAGATTTTTGTTATAATAACAGTCACTGCTTAGGAAACACTGTTTGCAACGGCAAAATATGTGTCCCTAAAGGAGAGTACTGTACCGAAGACGATCACTGTCCATCTTCTTTCTTTTGTAATAATACTTCGTGTCTTCAGAGAGAATTTTACTGTCGAGAAGACCATCATTGCAAAGACACTGACTTTTGCAATGGTACTGTTTGTTTGCGAAGAGGCTGGTATTGCAAAAAGGATGAGCATTGTTCTTCTACAACCTGGTGCAGCAATGGCATTTGTGTTCCTCGTGATTTCAGTTGCCATGAAGATAAACATTGTTCAGATGAACATTTTTGCAATAATACTCGATGCGTCCGTAAAGGATTTTATTGTGCTAAAGACGAACATTGTCTCACTGGCAAAATTTGCGAAAAAATGCATTGTATAGAACCTGGTGTGTATTGTAGAAAGAGCGATCACTGCACGCAGTTTCAAATTTGTGATGGCAAGAAATGTGTTCCTCTTGGTTCTTATTGCTGGAAAGACGACGATTGTCATTTAAATTTAGAAGGCAAAATTTGCATTGATCACAAGTGTGTTGCCAAAGGTTAATTTACTCACAGTCTGCCATTTTTTATACATATTCGGTCACATTTTTCAAATGTATGATAAAATTTTGCAACTATAGTTAAAAACAACGGTCACATTAGATCAGATGACAAGAATTATGATGTTTACATATCGCTTTCTGTCTTGATCCCTTTTTAATGTTTGAGATAAAATAAAATAAACATTTTTCTGAAAGCAGTGTTTTGATTTCGAGAGCAGCGCAAAGCAGGCGAGAAGAAGGAGCGATCGATGGCAGACGAGCGAAATCGAGGACGGCGAACATCAAGCACCCGATCGGATGGCGGCGCGACGGTGGAGCGGTATGACGTGGAAGCAGCGAGAAACAGCTGCTGTATTGACACGTGATTGCAATTCGAACGACTTGAGGACCGAAATGACAGAGCAAAGAACGGACGAAAGCGAGACGAAACGGTCGGTGAGAAGTGGTGAGCAGTGCAATGAGAAGCAGAACGAAGAATGCAACTTCGAACTTCAGTGGGGTTTCGCTTTGGACGAGCTTTTCAAAAAAGCGATTAAGTTTTTCAAAGGTTTGAAAAGCCGGCTTCAAACCCAACGCTCACTTGAGTCGCGTGTTTTCATTCGCAGACAACGAAAGCAAAGCATTTCATCCGTCGTATAACGATCGCAACTATTTATTGGCATTAGTGTTACAGGTAAAACATGGTGCTTACAATGAGAGCAAAGAACCACCGTTGGGACCTTTCGATTTGGTTGGCCGCGATCGCCGGTAATTGCTCCTCGCTTTTGATCTCTCCTCACATTTCTCTCACATCTTTGTCTCTTTTCACTCGGCCGTTAGACAAGCATGGAGTGATCTCGGAACGATGAGCAAAGAAGAAGCAATGTCTACATTTATTAAACTGCTCGACAAACTTTGTCCTTTATTTAAGCCTTTTGTCGAGGCTCACAAACGAGAAAAAGACGAAAAAGAACGACAGCGACTCGAAGAGGAGGAAAAGCAAAGATTAGAGAAAGAGAAAAAGGAACAAGAAATGATGGCGATTAATGCCAGTAAACGAGAGGAACAACTTAAAAAGTATGATTTGAGATTAAACAACTTACTTGTGAACGAACACTTTTGCCATCTTCCCTAACGCTGTGAAAGACTTGCATTGATTTTGCACGGTTCCTTTTCTTTTGCTTGCTTTTGCAACCGATCAATAAATGCTCTTTATTCTTATTATTTTCAGCTGACGTTTTGTTGATTTTCTTTTAGCTTTTAATTTTTCTTTCTCTTACCAAGATTTCGCGATAAGCACATATATGATGCAATAATATTTTAGTTTTTACCACGCTTCTTAACTCTCACTCTTATGCAATTCATTTGACAGGCAAGCGATTCAAGAAGCACTCAACAGGCAAACTTATCAACAATTTGCAGCCTATGCTCAGCAACAATATCCTAATAACAAGGAGCAGCAAGATTTATTGATAAAGCAGCTTCAAGAGCAACATTATCAACAGTATACACAGCAAATGCTCCAACACCAGTTAAAGCACCAGTCTAATAGAAACTCAGTAAACAGTGGTCCTGATTCGCCTTTATTAAATAATTCGGCGCAAGGACTTCCGAGTTACCAATCAACTGAGAAAGTTGTTGAAGTCAACTCGAAAGCTGCAGAGCAAAATTTTGCTGCGAATGTTACAGATGATGGTGAGAATGAGGAAGATGAAGAGCCTTCTGAAGAAGAAAATGGTAGCGATGAAGAAGTTGGGCCCATTGCCAATGCACAAATGTGGACGCGTAAAGAAATAAAAGAATTTAAAGATTCGATTAGGAAAGATTCTAGTGATGGTATCATTAAAGTTGGACATGGCGAAATCGTAACTGTTCGTGTTCCTACACATCCCGATGGAACTTGCATTTTCTGGGAATTTGCTACTGATAGTTATGACATCGGATTTGGTTTGCTTTTTGAGTGGACAAAAAATCCTGGAAGCCAAGTTTCTGTTCATATCTCAGAATCTGAAGATGAAGACGAAGAAGATGATGAGGATGATCTTGGTACTAATCAAAGTTCCGAACCCGGTAATGATGTTGAAAGAGGCCGCGTAGTAGACGCCAAAAGTGGTGAGGATGATGATTCTACATCACCTTGCTCCGTAATTATTCCCATTTATCGCCGAGATTGTCACGAAGAAGTATTCGCCGGAAGCCATCCTTATCCCGGTAAAGGAGTCTATTTGTTAAAATTCGACAATTCATACTCTTTGTGGCGGTCGAAAACTTTGTATTACAGGGTCTATTATACGCGATGATCTTTTATAATTTTTTTCTCATTTGGTTTATTGTTGATTTCAAAATTATTGTATTTTAACTTAATCTTGTTCATTAAATTGGTCTTTGCCTGTAAATCTCATTCCATAGGATAAATGGAATAATAATTTAACTTACAAAAAACTTCAAAATACGAATTCACATTTAAATGTTATTAGAAGATAACTGTTTGCAAACGAACAACGGAAATATTTTTTGTCTATTGTTTCACGATGAGTTCTTCTGAATTTAATCAAGCGAAACAATCAGTGTGGAGATGAAAGAGACAAGCGTGGAATTGAAATTCAATTGAATCGACGTAAAGACACCCGCATATTGTTGACTGTAACAAGCAACCGTTTCAAGAACAACGCCTGTAAAACATTTACTTTATGAAACCGATGCATGAACGCGAATAAATTTCAGTAATTGAGTGCATCGACATGAAACAGTGGCTCGGCAATGTGTGTGTGTTCATTTGCTAACGCGATTAAGCGTTTTGTATTCATTCATTTTATCATTTGATTCAATATTTGCGTTTAATCGAGGATAAAACGTTTAAAGCTATATATACACACATAAAAACGTAGCGACAAAAAGAGTAAATGTCAACGAATTTGGGTTAATACCGGAGGCCGAGTGTGTGTGGTTTTATTTTAATCGCGTAATAAATTAAACTAAATTAAATTTGTCTTGAAAGAAAAGGCTTTCGAAGCATACAATTACCTTTAGCACTCAGCGCTAATTCAATTCTTTTAATATTCACGTTCAAATTAATTTTAGCGTTCGCAACTTCAACTCGCAGGCAAAACTTGTTAATTTTCAATCTTGTGAAAACTCAATTAAACTCATCAATCAATCAAATGCGGCTTCTCTCGCTTTGCTTTAACACAATTCGATTTGAGCGAAAAAACGAAATTTGTTTCGCTTTTTTCGCTCGCCTTCTTTCACTCGAAACACTCGAAAGAAATTAGAACTTTCGCAAACTCGACTGTCAAATGGCTCGCATTCAGTGTAAACTGTGATTAGATAAACAGCATTCGCATTGATCTTGAATTGAATTATTTGACTTAAAACTCGCAACAACAACTCACTTTGCAAACATCATGAGTTCGACGCATCATTTTTTGCTTTCGCTGCGTTTGTAATGCAATTGAATTCAGATTCAATGCTAGAAGCACACTGAAAGCATGTCAAATGATTGTGAATTGTTATTTGCGATCACTTTATTGAGAAAAAAAAGTTTTTTACTCTCAAAAAAAGCGAACGAAACGCAATTGTTTGCATTTTTAACGGACGCAAAACTTTTTTATTTGATTGCGACAAGAAACAATAAAATATTTTTGCGTCCGTAAACCCACCGCGAGCGTTTCGCGATTAGAATTTTTATTTTATTTTATTTGATTTTTTGGAATAATAGCCGCCGATAAATAAAATAAACGCCCAATTCGTCGCATTATCACCATTTCTCCATGTTCGAGGAATTGCGAGCGAAAATAACCGAAAAGCAGAAATCCTCGAGCAGATTAAAGTTTGATGCTTGTCCGGACACAGATAATAAAATAATCTCGTCGCTTATTTTTAGCCGAGCGCGAGACAGAGTGATAAAAGTGTATTTTCGTGAGGAAAAAAGAGATTTTTGGGTGTGTTTAATGCTAAAAAAGTGTGCGAAGAAAAGAAGAAACTTTCTGGGCACCACAAAAGCTGCAGCGCAATCGATGTGAATTAATGAGCATTTCGCCGCTAATTGAGCCATAAAACACTTTTTCTGCTCCACTTTCATTTTTAAGCCGCTTTTCTACTTTTTTCTCGCTTCAGTTTTTCGATGTAAGAAAGAAACGCACGAATTCAATTATTAAAACGGACAATAAATTAATCTCGAAACTCGAGTGAAATGAAAATAAATTTTGCTGCCGTCAAACTCTCGTTTGTAATCAAAATCGTTACTCGCTTCAACTGCGCTCGAGCAAACACAAAAAGTTCTTGTTGCTCTCAAGCAGCAAACATCGACAGCAGCGATTTGAGTTCGAGCACCGAGACGCACAAAAAACGAAGAGTTTTGAACCAAACGCGCAGAAAAAAGCGAAAAAAGATTTTTGTCAGAAGTGGGATTCGAACCCACGCCCACATTCGTGGACCAGAACGCTCAGAGTGCGCATTGAGTGTCAATGCA
>NCKU01005262.1:0-10459 GCA_003675995.1 Dinothrombium tinctorium
GTACAAACAAAGATGGATAAACAGTATCGATGCCATGCTAGAATACACATTAAAATTCACATGGAAAGATAAACATTGCTCATTAAAATTTTAATGTTGCCTAAAAGTTTCTGAAAATTTTCTGAACATATTCAATTTAAATTTTTTACGGCATTCTTTATATTCTTTAATCGAAAAATTTAAATTAAGAGACATTAGCGAGACAAAGTTTAATTAAAAAAGGACAAAACTAAAAGGCATTTTGTTGCTTTTTTAGATACACTCGCTTACTCCTTCAATTTTGATTTTTGTTCAAAATTACAAAAATCAAAAATTCAAAATTCAAAGTTCAAAATTGTCGGATTGTGCATTAAATACGCATAATCAGTTAATTGCGCTAAACCATTGAGCGATAAAATCCAATAAATTTCTTTGAGGTTTAAAAAACATTTCATATCTATAAATATTTCGGCTATCTTAATATGAAAAAGGCATTCGAAAAATCCAGTTTTGAATAATTAATTCATTTATCCAAAGATTTATAAAGATCTAATTTTTTATTAAACAATTGTCATCATTCTAAACTAATAATTTTAAGTTTGATAGTTTGTGGTTTTTATACAAAATTGCACAATTCGTATAATCTTATTCGATATTTTAAAAACTTAATTCTCCATAGAAAAACTCTAGCAAACTTAATTTGATCTGCATCATTTATGATTCATTAAATGCGCCTTAAGAGGCTGAAAGCAATTAATTAGATTGGCAAACTTAGTCTCATCACTGATCTAGGTAATGTTTTTTGATAAACTGATTTCAAGATAGGTTTCTAGACAAATTAAACTTCTTTTTTATTCTTATTTATTTCCTAAAAGTGTCATTTTGTGAACGGTTTATCAAGGCAATAGAAAAACCTGCTGTTTTTTAGAATAATAAGCGAGGAAGCATGAGTAATAATAACTTTGAATCATGCAAACCATGAGTTTCATATCGAATGCAGCGAATATTGTGTATTAACAACGACAAGTGCGCTATGTGCTCAACTAGAAATGAATTTAAGTTGAAACCATAGCAAAGACTGAGGCAATCTGATTTATAAACAAGTAAGTCTATCGGTGATTATGGCTTAAGTGTGAATATTTGCTAAAAATTATTAAATGGACGAAATGGGCGATGTTGAATGGGCCTATGTTAAAACGAATAAGTAAATAAGTATGAGCGTTCACAAAAATCTCAAAAGTGTCTTTTTCAAAAGTGAGCAAAATTTAAGATCTTCAATTTGCAATGTTGGGCTAATTGAGGAATGTTCGGGAACACAACTCACCGAATTTCATTTTTAATATTTCAAATGCATAGTTATTAAATCATGTTTTACAGCGCCTTATAAAAGTTTTGAAGTAATTTACGCTTAATTTAAAGGCTTTATGTAGACACGATAATAAAAACTTTGCAGGCGTTGTAGTTTGATTGTAAGAGTTTAAATAAATAAAAAATTTAAAGATAATATTGGCAATCAATCCGCAATCAAGAAGTATATGAAAATCACCCCGTAGAGAACAAAATCAATAAAAATAAAAATTCATTGCATAGAAAGAGTTTATTTTAAGAGAATTTTCAATGTAATTATTTTTGCCCTTACTCATTTGTGAAATAATAAACATGAATAAAATTTCTTTCATTTCTAAACAAATGGTTCGCGAAATTGCAGAAGCTTTTTATTTTGTCTGCTTAAACCTACAATCAAATTCGGTAATAATTCAAATAATGTCGTTAATGAATTTTGCATGAAATAATAATTTTAATAAACATAAAAGAAAGAATTCGCAAAACAAACAGCATTTGCAGTCGCTTTGAATGAAATAAATACAGAGTGTCCTTTACAAAATTTTACCAATCTGAAGATTAAAAATTCAATTTTTGATGCATTTTTTGCTAAAACTCTAATTTCATGTATTAGACAAGAAAATCAAATTCTAGAAAAATGATTTCTACGCCTGTGAATGCACAATTTTAAAAATTATCGGTTGCTAAATAGAAAATAGCGTATTTATCGAAATAATCGAACCTGGTATTTAGTTTTCGAGAAACCACAAGATTAAAGCGCTTGTTCAAAACACGATTTTTTCAATTTCTGATTTAATCTTGCCTTTTTCTTATCCATATAGCCATTCTGTTCTTATCAAACTATAAAATTTTTAGAAATTTAAAAGCTGTAGAACTTCAGAACTTTTTTTACTTAAACTCGAACAAAAGCATCAGAATTATCAAAATATGCTTTGATTCCTCATAAAAATTCAGATTTAGAACACTTTGAAACGGAATGCGAAGTAATGGGATTCTTTTGTAGCCGACACTCGAAAAGTAATGAACCTCTGCGAAAATCAAGTATAGCAGAATTAAAAACATTGTGTTGATGAAAAATGAAAATTTAAAAAGCGAAAGTGAAAATCATCTCGATTGAACTTGAATGATTTCGCATTTTTCGTTTGCGACAAATGAATAAAGTCAGCAAAGTTCTATTCTAATGGATGTTTGATTGGTTTTTGTCGCGAAAACCGTGAATATGAACGCATTGTGAATTCAAGTATTGTACATTGAACATATATACCTTAAAGGCTTTATTCCACGCTTCGAATTTCTTATTGACATTAGTCTTTATTTTTTTGTGCTCAAAATGCGACAAAAGAAGCTGAACGCGTGCTGTCATTTTATTCAGCTTCGAAAAAATCGCGAACAAAATCGGCGCAATTTAATTTTCACTTTCATACATTTCCTTTTTCTCGCGTTTCAAGTAAAACAACCCTTTCGGCACAACTAAAACGAAGCGTAGCTTACAAGCGTTCTACTCATCATTTACTGTGATCATCTTTTTCTCAGAACACTCTTTGAGTAAACTTTTGAGTAAATAAGAGCAAAATAATTAGTTTGCTTTCACAATCGCGACACTTTGCCCACGAGAAGCGAGACAAATCGTCGAGCATCAAATTTCAAATTTTTCGATGTCTCGATTGAGTGACGTTTACAAGCGAGGATGAAAAAAGCGTCGTACTGAATTACTTCTGATTACAGAATGCAATTCGCGCAGAAAAGTGGTGTCGCGATTTGCTCGACAGCAAACTGAAACTAATTGCATTTAATTCGCGCTGATTTGTAAAATAGCTTTCGCTGTTTAAGCAAGAGAAAAAGTCGCTACACGAATTTTAAAATCGAAACCAAATTCAGACAATTGTTTTGTTTCTGTTTTTAAGCAGATTAACTGTGAAAGCTCGATGTCCGATGCAATTGCAAAATTTCCCGATGGATAAGCAATCATGTCCGCTTATTTTCGGCAGTTGTAAGTCTTTTTCTCAATTTTCTTCGTGCACAATTTTTCGCTCGAAAATAAAATATTTCCGTAGAATTAATGTGTTTTTTACTCGGGTTCAGATAGTGTGAAACTAGAAATGCATCTATTTCTAGCAGATCTTGCAAATGAATGAGAGATTTTTTTGTTTGTTTCGGAGCTTGGCAAACCGAAATGCAAGCTTCACAAGCTCTGCAAACTTTTTTAAATATTTGAGGCGAAAAGCACTCAAACTTGATTAAACTTTTGAATTTGAATTTGTTTTCTAAATGTGTTTTAAACTGCAGATAGTTACAAAACAAACGAACTCGTTTACGAATGGGATTTAAAGGATCCAGTCTCTTCGCCGAAAGATATGAGACTGTCGCAATTTGATTTGATTGAAAATCCATATCGAAACGGAACGTCCTATTTTAAGCGAGGTAAAATGAAATCAATTCGATCGCATTTGCTTACAAAATTCATCAATCCAAAGGACAATATTCTATGCTTCAAGTGAACTTCAATCTGCGCCGACACACGGGATACTTTTTGATACAAGTGTACGTACCTTGTGCTTTGATCGTCGTGTTGAGTTGGGTCTCATTTTGGATCAATCGCGAAGCGACTGCCGACAGAGTGGGCTTAGGTATGTAAAGGCAACTGAGCGCATTAACAGAAAATTTCGAATTGATTATGTTAGCGTTAACTTCGCTAATGATATTTGTCAGGTTGTGCTTTCAATGCTCAACGTTTACTTTTACGTAAACCTGTGTAATTACTGGTCTGAGGGATTACTTTACTTGCGATCAGACTAAGTTTGTTTTGCCACTTTATTTTAACTCACACACTAAACAAAAATATTCTAAGTTTGCGATTCATTTCAGTGCGCGAAATCATTGGTACACTTTAGTCACTCAAAATGAAAGCATTTCTCTTTGCTTTTACATTTCTTTCGCTTTATTTTTTATGAACACAATTAACTCAGCAAAAATAATTTTTAATGTTAAGTAAAAACGTTAGAGGGGAGAAAAATGGGTTTCTTTAAGCAATTGCTCATCTTCAAATCTCGATTTGAATTTGAATTTAAGATTTTATATACAAACATAAAATCTAATGTATTTTACATCATTCAAATGCTTAAGTGATTAAGGAATAAAAACAGAAATAATTCATTCATAAAAATTTTTCAACTGTTCTTTGCATTGTATGATAATGAGCTTTTCCAAGCCTATCTTAATTGTAATTTTCATCTAGTTGAACTAATACTTTATTTACAAGAATTAAAGAGCCAACTTAATACTTCTGTTTTAAGATTTAAAAAATTGCAAACATGAAAATCTAAACTTTCTATACTTCACCAGCTAGTTTAAATCCATTTCCCAAATCGTGAAAGCTTTTTTGATAACAGCTTCTGCTTAAGTCTAATATTTAAATAGTTTAATATGATTGTACTCGTTATTCGCCATTCAAATCTTGAATGCAACATGTTTTTATTTAAGTATTTTGGCGAATTTTTTTATGTAGTGCTTTTTTAAGTACTTTTATCATGTTTATGGACATGAATTTTTGTGCTGAGAAGGAGCCAAATTTTGCGCGTAATTGATTGCTGAAAAATTGAAAAAATTAGTGCAAAATTCATTAATTTAATTAATAAAAAATTAAAAAACAAAAATTATTGAACATTTAAAAAAGAATTCAATCGTATAAGATAATGCTTGATATGCTGTCAGGAGAGGCTAAATCACTACTTATAAAGCAAACATATGTAAATTCAAGAAAAGAAAATGAACTTGATATGACGACAGAGACCAAAAAAAGGAGAACTTAAAATTAATTTTTCTGATTTATTAATCTTTTTAATAAAAACGTTTATTACACCATAAATACTTTCTATCAATACAGATTAAGACATTTTTCAAAATAAAAATTTTGGTACAGCATCAAAATCCATGGGTGTAACTATAGTTTAATCAACAAAATAAAATATGAAATTTGTTTAATTTCGAGGTTTACAACCAGCAAAATTATGTCAAAGAATAATTCTCTCGGAATGTTTTCTACAAATAATTACGAAGGAATTAAATTCAGTGCATTTTCGCGTTGAAAAATATAGAAACTTAAGTTCTCTGCATTCATTGCGTTATTTCAGAGTGAATTGATGCAATCACTTCATGTTTTATTTCGTTTTTAGATTTGCTTGTTCGTTCGATTTTTTTCAAGTTTTTCTTCTGTATGAAAACTTTCCTTTATTTCAATACAATTTGCAGCTATAATTAATTTTGTAATTGTTTGACGTGAAATAACAATCAACATATTTTTTGCTTATGTAATTGGCGATTTGTTTTCTATTTTTGTGATACTCGTTTTTGCGGTTTTTTTTCAAACTTATGTATTTTCTCTTGTACTTATTTGGATATTGAATTGGAAAATAGTTTTTGATCGAATATTGTCAGGCATTACGTATTTATACTCTCTCAAAGTTTGTTCTTTGTACCAAAATTCTATTTCAACAATTCTTCTCTATCTACAAGATTTTAAAAATTTATTCAAGTCAAAATTGGCTGAGCTAGGCACAAATTATTACTTAAATTAGGATTCTTGAGTAAAGCCAGCCAAAATTAATTAAATTTAGCATTTAATCAAACCTTTAATATATTTATGTTTGTGTTTGATATGTTACGACTGAGACACGGAGGTCACATGTTTATCGAATTTCATTTCTCCGATATTTTAAGTGAATTTTCAACAACTGTATTGAATTGGTCTAAAATGAATTACAATAGTTGTTACCTTTTGAAATCTAAATTAAAATTACAATTTTTTAAAATCGATCGTAACAATGTACTCCCGATTCAAAATAAAATGTTTCGATTATCGAAAGTGAGCTTAACTGCAAAGCAACTTTTACGAGACGCTCAATTATGGGTGATGCTTTGCAGTTGAGCTTACTTTTCGATAATCGAAACATTTTATTTTGAAACGGTAGTACAAGACCACGTGGTCCTTTACAGTGCATTTCTAAATGAACAAAGTGAGTTCGCACCATCGCATTTCATTCACTGATTGCAATCCTGTTATCAGTATTTCGCGTGTATAAAAGCATTGCTCAAGGAATACATTTAGCTTCTTTGCTATCATAAGCGCTCTTCAGCCAACACATCGTGCGCCAAGCCTTGTTCTCTCACGAGCCGCAACGTTCTTCAGCAGCGTTCAAATTCTCGCTTACCTAAGGCAACGCTTCTCACACGAAGCTACCCTTCGTCCGTCGCGTCTTTAATTTTGTGTTTTGGTTTCAAATGTTAATTCGACTCTTTTGTAAATAAAGCTACCACGTTTTAATCCAAAATCCGTTTCGCATCTGTCAACATAAATGTTGTAGCGATCTAATGCCTGCACCCAATCGCCACAATATTTATGAATTTACTTTTGAAATCAGCACTATTGAATGAATTTTGCTTTTTTCAATTAGTCTCACTCGCTTTCGGTTTGTTTAGTTCTTTTAAATGTATTAACTCATTATAAATCATTTTTGAATATCAGTTATCATTTAATATTTGAGACAATAGACTTTCAGCATTTCGAAGTTTTAATCATTCAAATAAAAGCAGTTTAATAATTATTCAATAAATTAATTTGTTAAATAAATTTGTGAAATGCTGAATTTGTTTCAAAAGGCCTTATTTACTTTTTCTCTTAAGCGACTGAGAAATTGGACAATTTTGAGAAAAAGAAACACGAAAAGTTGTAGAGTTGAATTGTTTAAAAACTGCTTTGCTGATAAACGGCAGCTTGTTTTCACAGCATCAGCTATACAAAAATGAGCATTTTCCTTGTTAAAAAAGTGTTAAGTTTCAGAGTCAATTCTAACTTAAACAGCGTTGTTTAAAAAGATCATTTCTATTCATGATCACGATGAAGAAAATCGGTAAGATGCCGGAATTATTCTTTAAATTACTTTTTGTACCTTTATTTTGCAACAGTGTTTTGGCGAGTAACTGAGTAATTTTTTTCTATATATAAGAAATCGTTAACAACTAGAAAAGCGAAGAGAATTGGCGAAAGAGCCTTGTCCTTTTCGCACACTCACGCTTCAATAATAACTAACAGTAAAAATAAAATGCGGCAAATACTGAAACAAGTGGAAATGATTAAGAATAAAGCGCACGAAAGTTTTATGGAAGTTAACAAAAGCTTGAAAAATAAAACTTGAAAAACTAGCAAAAAAAAGGTTAAATTTTGAGAATACTTGTGATAACTATTTTTGTTTTAAAGCAAGTTTTTTCTACAGCTCAAACGTTTTTTCTTCTGTGACGACTCAGGCCTAATCGTCACAATAATTCAGGTTCGGATGAATGCGAAATGGACTTTATTGTAAAAATCGAGACTTTATTACTTACTAAATGAACACGAATATAAATCATGCGAAAGCAGCTAGAAGAGTGCGTGTGTCGGTTAGAGACACGGTAATACGTGGCACGCTGTTATGCCCAGCTTGTTGAAAGCGAACCGACGAATGAAGTTGCGAGCACACGAAAATTCTGCAAAACGCTCGCTATGTGGATTAAACGCTTTGTTTTTTGCGCAAACATTGCTCGCCATCGCCAATGCGATAGCCGAGTTGGTCATCCTTCGCTACAGTTGCAAAGCGCGAAGCACGGAGATTCATATGTGTAACTCTTCGTATGGTGTCTGTTGTCGATATGAGTGATGTTGATGTTGACTTTACTTAAAAATCTCTTCGCCATTGAGAAAGTTTTTTAGTAAATTTTTTTATAAATAAACCTTCATCGATTTTGCCAAATAATTTGTTTTTAGCTTGCATCAAAAGATTTGTTTATATTCCTAAATCTTTCGCTTTCCTGAAGAAACCTCAACGGCTTTAGTTTTAGAAAAACAATCTTGCTTTTGACGCTCACTAGTGCAATAGTAAGACACAGCCGCCACGTGATTAGCGAAACGTTTTATGTTTTGCAGCTTAGTTGAGTTATTATGTCCAAATCCTGCAACAAGCATGAGTGTTAAATGAATTATTACCAGCTTAATTTTATCCGAAAGTATTCAGCAACAGATGTTTAATTGCTAATTCGCTTTCTCGAGCTTCGACTTGTTTGTCAGATGAAGAATTAAAAAAGTTGTTTTTATTTGAAATACATCTTTGCTTTAGAAAATTGCGATCACGTTTTCTCTGGTTGTTTTTGGCCCACATGTTTGAAAGTAGGTATTTTAGCGAGCTTCGTTTCGCTCGAGAAATGAGGTTAAATAAATCAGAGCGTTATTAGATTTGGTGCGAACCATGATCAAAGTTTACCAAAAGGATTACCTCCGCAATGAAAAAATTACTAATGGTAAAATAGTTGTAGACATCAGATAGTATGGACGTGCGTAAAGCTGTGAACAAACAGTGATTCAAAATGTCGGTTGCTCAAAATTTTAATTCACGTATCGTTGAATGCCGAACTGCGAAGAATTCCAAATTTATTTACAAAATTTTATGGTTAACTTGTTTTCAAAACTTCAAATTGCGCTTGCCAACGCTGATGGACGAACATTTTACGCGTTTTCCTCAATTTTCTTAAAACTTCGGACAAAAGCAAAAATTCGGGGATCTTCTGCCAAAATAGATGCTTACAAAGGGCGTTAATGAAATGTTCATCTGAGCGATAGGTCGTTTTCTGAAAATAGCCAAATTACGATCATTGAATTTTTTCATTTCTCATAAAATTAATTAATTGCCATCATAGAATAAAAATGATGCTGAATCTTATCAGTTCAACTCAATTTTAAGCAACATGACATAATATTAATCCTCTAGTGCTTGATAAAACAAATGAAAAGTTTAATTTGATCGTAATTAGAGTATTTTTCTGCTAGCCAGCTAATGGTTATCGTGAACATTTTATCAACACCCTTTACATTATATACAGTAAAACCTCCCCTAACTGCCATCTCTCTTAAGCGGTCACCTCCACTAACGGACACAAAAATAAAATAGTTTCCTAACTTAACTCAATTTAAGAAAATTTCTCTAGAACGACCACCTCTTTATAAAGGTCAGATTTTTGAACCCATTGGTTTGCTTGGTCGAGAGGTTTCACTGTGTAGCGATTTTAGATGGATGAAAAATAGAAAAAGATTCTGGCATAATTTGTTTGCCATTACACACTGCTGGCACTCTGTTCATTTTAAATTGACAGAAAAAATTTAGAAATTATATATTTTTAATGGTTATAAAAGCTTTTGCGTGGTCCCAAACATTCTCGAGAAATTAAACTTTCAAGATTATATATGAAGTAAATGAAATATTAAACAGAAATTGGAGATAAGCAATTTAGCTGTATTGTAGAAAGCGATCTATACTATAAACAAAGATATTTTTTAAAATTTTGCTGTTGATAAAAATCTTTTTTCGTATCGCTTTTTAATTTTATTAAATTTGAATTTAAATAAAGATAAAAGAAGCGAAGAAATAATTGCGAGAAACGCATTTTCTGAATATCATTATTCGGTGTAGTTATTGAAAATTATGAAATATACAAAGAGAAAAGCTTTAATATAATAAATGATTGTCATTTTTTATTCAAACTTTTTTACTGCTTTTGAAGTTAAAAAGCAAAAATCTTAAAGTTAAGTATGCTGCTTTTAGTGTAAATCTTTTTAATTTTAAGGAAATATAAATCTTAATGATAATTTAATTTGGACAAATTTTTCTATTGAAAAATTTCAAATTTTCTGATTTTAAACACTGCTCAAAAGAATGATTAAAATTTAATTTAAATTAGAAACATTCTCAAATCAAGCTTAATTTAATAGAAAAAAGCAAGATTCGAAAAAATCTGTACTCTAAAGTTGTCATTGAGCTAAACACTTTTATCTTGAATTTATTGTGCAATTTTATATTAAAATTCATATCTAATCTGAAAGTTCATCTCCATTGCAATTGTACTCATACGATTACAAATTTTTTTATAGTTATGAAAATTTATAAAAATATCTTTATGTCATAGGTAGGGAGCGGATTTTGTGTGGTTTTAAATGCACAAAATGTGTGTGTGTGGTTTGTGTGGTCTCAATTCTGACTTATTTTTGCGTTAATCTATTTGTTATTACAAAATTATTAAGTTTCATTATTAATTTTTCATTTGTGTGGTTTGTGTG
>NCKU01005263.1:0-10458 GCA_003675995.1 Dinothrombium tinctorium
TGAATGAATTTATTCCGAAAGGGCCTATCCAACAATGCTTCTATTATTAGAAAGGCCCTTTCAGAATAAATTCATTCAAATGTTTCTTCGTTGTTAATTTCTTTGCAGTGCCTAATGAGGTCAACTTTTAAAATTCGACAGGCACACTCAGTCGCACAGAAATCTTCCCATTGTTGGGATTTATGTAAATAAAAATTTGGGAATTTATCAGTATTTCGAACAATTAAAGAATTGATTAAATGAATATAAATTTAACATTGAAATACCTGATGTCCGCGAGTTGTCCGAAGAATGAGCAATTGAAGTACGACTGTATTTAACACTAGTTACCGAATCAATAGTGTCCGAAACACGAGTAGCTAATGCATGAGTTGTCCGAGTCAAGAGCGTGCGAAATACTAATGTCCAATTAACAAATATCTGATGCACGAGTGTCCAAACAACAAGTGTTCAAGAACGTTGTTAGAACGGTTAGAACGTGCGCCTTGAAATGGCAGCAGAATTTTTCCTTTGGTAATATTTTCGAAATTTGTGTAGCGACAAGAGTCTTAATCACCAGAAGGGACACTTAAATGATTTGTCAAATAAGTGGAGAATCAAAATTGATTGGATTCAACCGCAGATTCGGCTTAAATTGTATTAAATTTGAAGTGTTTCCAAAGACGCAATGCGTGAATGGAGAAATAGAATTTTTTATGGAATCGAAATTTATCGAAGGATTATCAAAAGTAGAATGCGATTGTCAAGTCCAATATAAATGCCAAGATTCAGTAAAGTTCGCACACACGACTTTCTCAAAATTTCTTAAATTTAAATGATACGGGCAGTTATGCCTTATAATTTGAAAAGGACTCTACTGAAAAGTAGTGTTTTCACTAATTGTAGACTATCCTTTCAAAATAAAATTATTATTATTATTATTATTATTCAAAATGCGAGCAGCGAGTAACGTATACGAATACAAAAAAAAACGGAAATAGAGGTAAGCTTTAGCAATTATCGTAAGATCCATTTTTCGTATTTTTGTTTACATAAATCCCAACAATGGGAAGATTTCTGTACGACTGAGTGTAGAACGTTCGTCTGAAATAAAATCTCTAACTTTCTAGAACATTAATAAAGATGCATTGTTGATAAATAACCAATCGAATAAGCTATCGGCTGCAGAAACGCCGCACAAAAAGAGAACATTGTAAGCACGAGCATCAACTATTGTTTAGATCTAAAGGGGTGAGAACAATTAAAGAGTTCTCAATAAGTACATTTGGAACGTTTCAAAGTTAGATTCATTAGAGTGAATTTGAATATTTAACCGGTTATAGCACTGATCTCCAAACGAAAATGGTTTATTTAATAAGTTTTGCAAGAAGTCACATTAAGCTTTTAAATGTATTCGTTATATTAATTGCAGTAAAAGCGCAATCAAACGAAGGTATCTCTCACTTTAATTGATCAACTCAAAGTAATATTCATTTTATAGCCAGCATTCCTCAATCTTGCATAGGCTTTGATCGAAAAACTGGTCTGTTAGTAAATGAAATTTGCCCCGAACATAAGCCAAGATGTTGTGGTTTTGGAAAAAATGCACACTGCTGTTCCAAAAGCGCTGAAATTCTTTATTATTGTGTTTTGGCAACTGTGAGCATTATGTGTTTGAGTTTTATAATTGCGTTATGCGGTGGCAAGAAAGAGCCTCAGCCTCCTCCGGCAGGAGAAGCACTGAAAGCCGAGGTTGGAGAAGCATCAGCACCTGAGGCACCGGCAGGCGAGGCTCCAGCAGCAGAGGCAGCTGCAGAAGCTGTTGTAACAACTGGAGAGGGCTCTAAAATTGCTTCGAAGACAGGTTCTAAAATGGAACCAATGTCACCTGGAAGCGCAGGTTCAGCTACAGGATCATCAGTTTCCCTTTCAAAAACTGGTTCAAAAATGGCCCCATCTGCAATAAGTTCAAAAACGGGTTCAAAAATAGAGAGCAAAAGTAGTGCGTTGGGAGGAGAATCGACAATGGAGTCGAAATCAACAGTTGGATCTAAAATAACCTCAGCTCTGGACTCGAAAGCATCCGCAATGGCAGGTTCTACACTTGATTCTAAAGCTTCGTCTGCTGGGGGTGCTTCCACTTTAGACTCGAAAGCATCGTCTCCAATGGGCTCTTCCACTTTGGACTCGAAAGCCTCGTCGGCAGTGACCTCTTCGACGTTGGAATCGAAAGCGAGTTCAGCACCAAAGTCAGGACTAGACTCAAAAGTGAGCGGCATTTCATCAAAAGTCGGATCGAAAATTTCAAAGAGCTGAACGCATCGATCGCAACATTCAATCTTCGCTCTTTTAAAATTTTGCATTTTCTCTTTGTAATAAATAAACGTCCCCTTCCCGAAAAAACGACCTTTTGTCGAGAGCAGCAGAAAACGCGAAAATGTCACTTTTGAAAATCGGTAAAAATCTGATTTTGAAACGAAAAAACGTTCTCTGCTCTCTCGCGAACCATTTGCGGAGAAACTATGCTTCCGGAAGCGGAATGGAGTTCACTTTTGCCTCTCCGTACGAGGTATGCGCTCCCTCACCGCTCGTGGTCCACAATTCTATTCTTGATTCATTCACTTTCTTCATCTTTAGGTTTTCTATTCGAAAGCAAACGTTAAACAGGTGGACGTTCCGTCTCATAGCGGCTCGTTTGGTATTTTACCGCATCACGTCCCAACTTTAGCTGTTTTAAAACCAGGAGTAGTCACTGTTTTCGACGATAGCGGAGCGAAGAAATATTTCGGTATTTTCACCTTTATTAAATGCATTCTATAAATGTCTATGTTTTCTGGTTTGCAGTGAGCAGCGGTACAGTTACGATTAATGACGATTCATCGGTTCAAGTATTGGCTGAAGAAGCAGTGCCTGTCGATTGGCTCGATGCAAAAGCCGCGAGGGAAGTTTTAACAAAAGCGCAGTCAGATTTGGATTCGGCAGCGAACGAACAGGCGAAAGCTGAAGCGATGATCGCGGTCGAAGTTGGAGAGGCGCTCGTCAGAGCGTGCGAATGATGAATGCTCAATGCAAATGTAATTTAGTCGTTCACCAATAAAAAGTTTATTAGTATTAATTTAAAAATGTGCAAACCACAGTTGGAATCACAATGAATGTTTACTTATGTATAATATATGTTAGAAAAATTATTCAGTGAAACAAATATACAGCCTCTTCATTTAATTTACTTTTCAACACATTAAAACATTCGTATAAACAACAGTAATTTTTTTATAACACTGCATCTATGATTGTAATCGATCTATAATCTTTCTAAACGCTAATTGGCAGCTTGTAAAAAGAGGAAAAATAGTTACAAAAAGTGGCACTTAAAGGGATCACAGTACAGGTAACTGCTTGTACCATTTACAAATTTTACACACTAATGTCTGGTTGAGGGGTGTTGCTTCTTTCTTTTGCTACATCAACGACTGTCTCAATTGTTTCAACACAAGCTGCGGATTCAGAATTTGAGGTATTTTTCAAAACGATCGCTTCCGCATCTACGTACAACTAATTTAAATTTAAAATGTATCTCAAGCTTATTGGATATTGATGATTTTTAATTACCTGATCGAAAGTAAGATCTAGAAATAGTTCTTGTAGGAACCTTCGGGCCGGAAGTCTAAAACCATAGGAAGCAAGGTGTAACGATACTTCTGAATAAAGACATATGTCTTGAAATGCTTGAGGATACTTTTGCTTCAAGCTGAAATTGAGCGAAAGTTTAAATAGAAATAAACATTGCCTACGCAACATACATCAACAATCCTTGTTCAGATGCCTTTGAACAGAAAGCTACAGAAGCACTCAAGTTAGTGACACAACGTAAGATCTCTCTTCTTCTCAAAACATGATTTGTCACCGAGTCTTCGTAAAGAGTTGCTGATCCTCCTTTTAAATGAATTTATAATTAAATCACAGTAACAATTATTGTTTGTTTGTGCGAGAAAAGATTTCCTCAGAAAAGAATCGCTTTTTTACCTCCTTCAACGCTGCTTGAGCTTGTAAAACTCGAACCTACGTGTTCGACATCCGTAGATAAAGTTAGCTTGCGTTTGGAGGATGATCTTTTCATTGACGGATCCGGAGGAGGAATTTGACCATTATTCGCTGTATCTTTAATAAATCAAAATTTGAAATAAGTATAATGTTAACAAAATAAGTTTACCTTCAGATTCCCAAATAGAAATCAGGGGGGTATTTCTGCTGACTTTGCAACACGACAAACAGTTGAACTCGTTATGCAATTCTAATCCATTGTTAAACATTAATACTTCAGGAGGTAATTTTTCGAGATGTGTCTTGAATTCATAATTTGCAATTATTGATTCATCATCAAGCTTTTTTGAAAATCCGTCACTCTAAAAGAAAAGATGGTAAAAAGATAAAAATATCTAAAAAATTGGTGCACTTACAGGTGCAATGAAAAGAAATTCAAGAGTAAGGGGCAAACAAAGACCCATATATTTTTGCGATTCACTCGATTCTGTTGGGAAATTTTCTTGAAGCTGTTCAGTGTCTTCCGGCAAAGATTTCCTCGAACTCGTTACAGATTCCATATCGCTGTTAAAGAGATCACTAACGCCACCGTTTTGCAAAGGATCATCGCTAGAAAAACTGTGGTAATGCATCCCTAAAGATTCAATTCTTTTACGTTGAATTGCTCGAAGGGTTGCATAACCTGATGCGTCAATTGCGCTCGGTATAGAGTCAAAGCTAACAGGGCTGTCTGGTTCTGTTGGACTTCCGAAAAGTAACCCACTATTTTTGCGTGGAAGGGTGCAATGGGTAAATATTGCAGATTTTAAACCACTAAAAGATGTATTATTGCTTATGGAACTCATGCTTGCGATAGGACTAAGCTTTTGAAAATAAGATTGTCCAAAAGCGCCTGCAGTCATCGTTGAATCACAAGAACTAACGCCGCTTGTCGAATCAGCAAAGCTTCCAGATCGGCTTTTACCCGAACTCTCATTACTTTCAGTTCGCTCATGACGAGGATTGATGAAAGTTTGATAAGCATTAAAATGCACGAACCCGAGAGGATCTGATATTTTACGCCTGGGGCCAAATGAGCTTTGAGCCGATAATGACATCATTTTTCGCCTGTGTGCAAGTGATTGCATCATTGGAGGCGTCAACTTTTCAGCGTTAACAACATGCATCATATTTTGAGGATTTGTAGAAGTCGAAGAATCATAAACCAAACCACTGTCATTCTTTTCTGGTTTGGGAATCGATACATTTTCAAGATCAGAAGATCCCACAGATTGCAAGACGGATTCGTTACTTCTTTCTTTAATCCAAATGCCGCTGCTTCCATCACTATCGTCGATATCAACAGGAGCTTCATTCGATACTCTTTGCTGGCAATCTGAAGATGAACGCGGTCTCGTTTCCATTATTGTGCTGTAATGTTGAGGAGAAAGACTTGAAACTCGTGATAATTGCTTCTGCGGTTTTAACATTTGTTCATCCCCATCTCCTTTCTTCATATTTCTAAATAATTTTTCACTCTCCAAAACAGGCAAACTACTATATAGAATATCAGATTCTTCATCAATTTGTGATTCATTGAAAACAAATGAGTCGACGGATTTGAAGCCTTTCGAGGTTCCTGATAAGTACACAAAAAGATCGGATACTCGAGTTCCAGCACTGCTTGAGGATAATGTGTGACTACGTTTTCCGAGAGGAGAGTAAATATTTTCCATTTTATCGACTCTCTTCACAAGAGGCCATTTTTCGTTGTGAGAGTGTCTAACTGCTTCCCATCCAAAATCTTTTAAGTAATCTGCACCATCACTTGTAGATGCAATCAGGCCCAAAACGTAAAAACATGTTCCGCGTATTGATAAAACAGGTGCCTGAGCTGCCATAGCAATTATACAAGATATAATCTCACTTTCGAAAATCAATTGAAATCCTAGAGACGAAGAAGCAACATGCCCTACTGCCCATAATGCAGCTTTTAAAGTTAGTATCTTCATTTCTGTACTAAAATCCGCTTCTCTTATCGCAAAATATATCGGAGTGAGAAGGTCTTCTTTAAGCAGTATTTGTATACCTTCTTGATGCTTTGCCAATTGTCCATATAAATGAGGAGGAACAAAAGCAGACTTTTTTGTTGTATTTTTTCGATCCATCCTACGGCCATAGGTTCCATCTTCACTTCTTTGATGGTAAGTAAGAGTCTCATTCAACAAATCCTCTACAATTTTTACATATTTAAAATTAAAAGTTTTTCTCCATCTTTCTATTTCATAGCTTAGGAAATTTGCTTCGCTGAGAAACTTAAATCCATTTATAGATGATAAATATCTGATTAAAAGAAGAAGACCTCGGTCTCCAATATGTAATAAAGACGGTCGAAGTTGTATTAAAGACTCCAAATTTTCTTCTGACTCTAAAGCTTCATCCATTATCTCGGCTGCAGCAATTACAACTGCCGGATTTTTGTCACACAGCTGCTGAGCCAATAGTTCAAGAGCCCATTTGCGGAAATCTTGAACACCGGCTCTTAATAAGACTCCCATATAATTAGTTGCATAAAGGCGTGCAGACTCCGAAGTGGCCGTTAAAACTTTTGTTAATAAAGTTCTAGTAAAATGACCTTCTTGGGTATAATCTAAGCTTGAAACGATCAGTTTCATGTAAGCTTCGTGTGAGGAAAGACTGATTAAATCCAACAAATATTGATAAATGCCCGCTTTTTCGAGTAATTTTCGCCCTTTGTTAGAATTCGAAAGCCTTCCGATAAAAAGAAAGTATGAATGACTTAATGTACTCAACATTCGAGTTGGACTTAGAATGGCGTTTGAAGGCGCATTTTCAACAGTTATCTGTACAAAGCATAAACCAAGATCCATTAAAAACTCGTCGATGTAATCAAAAGCTTTACTTTCTTCAGCTTCAAGTAAAAAATCTATAAGATGACAACCTACAACACAATATTCTCGACCGCGTTCATCGCTGTTATCGATGTGTGAAAATAACTTGCTTGTTGGCTTATAAAAATTCAATAGTTTCTTTATAAAATTTTTGTGAATGGAATCTTCAAACTTTTTAAAACTATCACCAGGCCACTTTAAGATGCTACCAATCAAACTCCAATCCCAATTTGTGTAATCACGATTCAGAACTTGGGAGTCTTTAATCGACGCAAGAACTATTTCATCATCCCCTTCTTTTCTTAAATACTGACGAAGTTTACTTTTGCTGATAGCTGAATTATAAAATCGTCTTCGCGAAAAAGGACTACAAAACTGTAGAAGTTGATCTAAATACAGGCTACAAGGAACAATAGGATGTTTCTTCATTACATGAAAACGATGAAGGTTTGATATCGCTGCAGTGGCCGTATTTCGCTGCTCAGCCGATGAGTTCACCGAAGTTGCAGCGTCTACAAGTTTTGGTAAACTATGGCACCTCTGCGCGATTTCAGGCGGCAAAATTTGACTGCATAAATGAAGAAGTTCACCGATTAATATTGTTGCGCGCACGGAATTGTGTGCACTGTTCGGAATAGTTATGACTGAGACTAGACCATCCAAAACACCGTAGTAAATGAAAGCGTATAATAAAATAGCCAAGTAATTATCGATCAAATTCTGCCTATATTTAGAGATATGCGACAATATTGCTCGTCCCTCACTTGCGACAAAACCATCATACAATTGCCATGATTCTTGCATAGTTGATGGATGTGAAGAGAGAAGAGCAACGTTGAAATCGTCGGTGTATTCTGGAATAGGAAGATAAAAAAGTTCAAATATTAATTCCATTAAATGACGTCGGGTTTCAGCGTAAGGTAAATGAAGCATTTCAATAAGTGATTGCAATCCGTTCAGTCCTTGACTTTCAGTGACACACCGACAAAGATAAATGATTCCTGTCCAAGAACGTAAAATGGATATTAAAGCATTTTTCGCGGCACAAAACTTCGATTCAATTTGCTCCGCAGTTTCAACGAAATTATCAGTTCCTTGAACACCTTTGGGAGCAGAAATTGAAGGCAGAGTAAAGTGACAATCTGTG
The DNA here is from genome assembly GCA_003675995.1 of Dinothrombium tinctorium. Taxonomy (NCBI): domain Eukaryota; kingdom Metazoa; phylum Arthropoda; class Arachnida; order Trombidiformes; family Trombidiidae; genus Dinothrombium; species Dinothrombium tinctorium. The sequence continues at coordinate 8,059 of NCKU01005263.1, forward strand.
AATGGAGCGACAAAGTGCTGTAAATCTTGATCTGCTCTGATTAAGTATCTATATGAAGGACTGTTGAGCAAATAAAGAATGGAACTAATCAAGGCTTCGCTAATATGATGGGACTGATTGCCTTGAAGAATACTGTCCAGTATTGCAGATATTCCGCCGCATTCGGCACATAAAATTGGATTCAATAAAAGTAACTCCGAAAGTGTGGCCAATGCGGTGCGTGTGATTAAATCCCTTTCTTGCATGCCGTCTTTCCCAATAGCCACAAGACAACGCGCAATACTAGAAGGAAATCGCTTTGGATTTAACGAAAGCAATTTTCGGACTAGACGAAGACCTTGGATTCTTTCCGTTTTGTTGTCGAGCATTATATCAATCGATCGACAAATCAAATACTCAATATTAGTTCGGAAAAGAGATTCAACAGCGTCTTCATTCTGCAACAGGTATCTCATTGCTCGGAAACCAGCGGCTCTCACTTCAACCGAATCGTGAAATAAAGAGACTCTTAAACTAAAAATAGATTGTGGACAGCGTTAAGAAAGTAAAGTGAAATAAACACGAATTACCAGCAAAATATTTCATCTAAAGTAAATCCGACGGAAACTGGTGTCAAGTCGGTAACTTTGGTACAAAATTTAGTAAAGCAATTGAGATAAGCCAATTTCTGGCCTTTTGAAATACCATCTTTTTTGACAATATGCCAAAGTATTTCGCGTAAATTGACTCTTGGCTCTGTAAACGAATGCCGGAAAATAGTTGATTAAAAATTAAACACGCAGCAATTAAAGCGTAAACGTACCTTTGCTCCAATCGAGAAATACGGCTTCTTCTTCGCTATCGTTTCGTCCTTTAATTGAAAATCAATGTTTAGTGAAAAGAGAGAAATGAGAAATGATCGCTAAGCGAACGCAAAACAAAATCACTCACTTCTCAGCGAACGTCCATTTTTCAGAGTTCGCGATCGAAACATAACATTAGCCATTTAAACGAGAGGTGAATGCATTGAGTGAAAAAAGTGATCGCGTTTTCAATCGACAGACATATCGTTAAAAAGCAGTTCGTTTCGAAGTGAGTTCACTTTTTTCGACGTTTTCTTTCGAACGCTGTTTATGCAAAAAGCAAACACTGTTTACTCTTTCAATATTATCGAACGCTCACTTCAATGTATCGAACATCGGATTCACTCCGAGTGATCACATCGAATCGTTTATTTATTTCATTGAATTCGCTTTTAATGCAACAAATTCTCAAATAAATCATTCTCTGAATAAAAGTTCAATTTTAATTTGCATCGCTTTTACAAATAGTTTAACAGCTTTGAAATAACTTTTTCTCTACTTAAAAGTTTGAACAATAACTGCGTTCTGCAATTTCGCATCTTCGACAGTCATGTCTTCTTCTGTTAATTCTTTGTTCGGGAACGCAGTTTTCAAAATAAATGGTTGCGAAGAGTATGCCGGTCGTGCAGAACAAATATGCTTACGAATATCTCTTATCGTATGAGTGAGATTTAATTTCAAAACCAGCCTAAAATTAAAAGTTTAATCTCCTTTTTAAATTTAGTGAAAATGCATACCTAGATCCATCAGAGAGGCGCACCTGCACATTAGTTGTGGGCTTAGTTTCGTCTATTTTTATGTCACTTGGTTCATTGCGTATCTCGCTTTGGTTCGAAATTTGAACCATTTCGGGTGCAGCTGCTCCCAAACGAAATCCTTTGCCAGAGAAAGCTTGCACCGCTTTCTTCGGTGGTACAAAGTCTTCATGGCGATGATCTTCCATGTTTAAATTGACTTCACCGCCACGAGCGCCGTGAATCAACTCTCGCGGAATTTCACCTTTCTTAATCGATTCGAGAAATTCCCTACTATTTGGATCTTCGTAGGCTCGTAAAGGGCCGTCATCAACACTAAAACCATTGCGCCACATTTTAAGGCACAAGAATACTGGCGGAGGCTGGCTGTTCGATTGCTCATCAGGAATAATTGAGGATTCATTCACATCTGAGCCAAGCTTATGACCGACACCAGAGAAACTTGGCCGCTGCGAGGGCAGTTGCTCGGATGCATCGACCACTTTTGCGCCTTGTTCTTTAGCTGAATTAAACAAATTCTGAATAATATCGTTTGGATCCTTTTTCTTCGAAGGTCCAAGCATTTGCTGCCCGCTATGTTCGGAACCACCGGCATAATAAGCCTGTCCCTCCTCGTCGCTACTTGACGACTCCTTTCGAAAACTACTCAAAGTAGCAATTCGATCTCGATTTTTATCCGCTTTCGGCCGTTTGTCTTCCATTGGGGGCGGCGAAGGATTCGAAGTGTGTTCGATTATTTGAACGTCGTCTTCGGATTCAAGCAAATGCTTAGTGTACGCAGCGGTTTGTTCGATGTCTTCGTC
>NCKU01005264.1:0-10455 GCA_003675995.1 Dinothrombium tinctorium
AGTGAAGTATTCATTTAACTGTAGGAAACTTTATTCTGTCGATGGTAGTACATACGCTTTTATTGAACTTAAATTCTCTAGTTTCTTTTTTCATTTTGAATCTTGCTTAATTGTTTCATTATAAAAGCTATGCAATTCATTGCCATTCTATATGAAAGAATTAATGATGTGTAGGCATTCGAGGAAAATACCAAATAAAACTTTCATGATGTTATTAAACCACTTTACTGGTCTTATTTAATTTCGAAGCTACGAAATGCAAATCTTTTAACACTCTTTCTAACTTGAACTTCGTAGAGTTATAATTAATCGATAATTAAAAAGCTCAATCTTTTCCAAACTTTAATTGCATTCAATTGGTTTATTATGCAAGAAAGACTTACTTTTATTATTTAATATTCATAAATACTTTTTACTTTACCTTACTTACTTTTTTCTTAATGGCGGAATTTCAATTTATTCAATACGTATAATTTCTGAGTTGTCAATTTTTTGGGGGGTTATAGATCATCTTTGGTACATTAGTTTTATTTGAATGTTGTTCTTTTGACATATATCAAAACTATAAAAAACCTTTTTCAAAACAACTTTGAAGCGTTGCATTCCATTTGTGAAGCCTTTGCAATGATATTTGAAACAATAAAAAGTCGAAAAAGTGTTTTGTAACAATGATGCTTGCAAATGAACCGTTTTCGTAGAATTATTGAAATTTTCTACAAATATCGGTTTTTAGCGCGCAATGTTGATGTTCTGAAAATCCAGGGTTCTTTATCTGAACAATAAAAAAATCTTCATTTCATTATCTCGTCTAAAATGTTCGTATGATTATACAGTATTTTAGATAGAAATTTATCATTTTTTGATATGTCTAATAATCAACATAATATTTTCACTCACAATGTAAACACAGCATTGAAGTGCTTCTTATTAAATACGTATGTTCACGCTATTTGAATTTCAGCAATTGATTAAATATTATTCGTTTCATATTTATTTGCTTTTGGATGTATTTGTAATTAGTTATGGTGAACTTCGAGCGAAGTTGAATTTTTTTCCTCTTATTTCTCAATACGCTCTAATTTCTTGCATTTGGCTTTTAAATATTTATTGTATATAAATGTGTATTTTCATAATAAATCAAAATAGTTTTTCCATAACTTTTTTTTATATTTGTGTGTCAATAAAAATGAAATAATTTTTTTTCTTATGTTTTTAATTTTTGGTCTTCATGTAAAATTAGACTCAAACGATTAACTTCTTTAAGGAGTAGCAAATACAATATTCGTTGCAAAAGAAATAGAATTCAATTATCTAAATTCCTCGAAGAATAACTCGTTAGCGAATTATGTTTTGTTCGTCTATTGCACAAATCTTCCTTGATTAAAGTAAATTAATTTTGCTTATCTTCCTTTATTAAATTTGTTTTAAGTAAATAATCTGCTAATTCAATCATTGTAAGCGGACTTTTCTGACCGTAAAAGATTAGGAGAAAAATAAACATTGTAAATATTAAACTCATTGATTCACTACTTGAGTAACTTTAGAGATTTTTGCATCTTTGATGCAACCTTTTAAAACAAAGAAATAAAAGTAGAAAATTCTTGAAAACAATTTATTTTTTAATATTTTTTAAATAAAAACTTATCTTCTTTTTTTGGATATTCTATCTTTTACGTGAAAATTTCAAAGACATAATTTAAATGTTAACCAAGGTTTCATTTAAAGTTGTTTCTAACACTTATTTAGTTTATTCTCGACCGCTTATTCAAAAAGCATGAGATGATTTACGATTGAAAATGTAAAAACAAAGCTTATGGAGTCGTATTTCGACTTTATCCAACGCTAAATATTACAATAATTCGTTTTGAAACTGTTTATTTATTAAACTCTGAACGCTTAATTCTTGGGCATTCTTGTAAGATCAAATATCTTTGAAGTTATTTTAAACAAAGCAAATAAAACAAAACAAAATTCATTTAAAAATATAAAAAATTCTTCTTTCTGCTTTTTTAATAGTCAAACTCGGCAAAACTATGTTTTTTAGAAATTATATTTATATTTCGCTGAAACTTAATTCTTTGAGTTCATGTTATGATTTGATCAACAATAAAATTCAGAATACAATTGAAGATTACTTCTACAATACAAGATCAGAAAGATTAAATGATTGTAGAGAAAACATAGCTCGGTAGAAATGGCGCTTTGAATACGTAATGATAAAATTTATATCTGACCAAGATTCGCTCATTTTTAACTTTTTTTAATTTCTGTCAATATATTTTAGAGCTTTTGGATACTCTAGAGAGCCATTTCAAAAGAAATTTTAGAAGTCGGATAAAAGAAATGCTCGCGCACGGAATCTGTCACATCGGGTATTAATAGCTTAGCATGATTATTGTAATTTCGGATCTTGAGCGCTCTAAAAGCTTTAGATTGGTTATAATATTCAAAAGTTGGCGAAGATATAATTTGAAACAAACCATTATAATTTTAAAAAATCTAACTTTCATTAGCGTTGCAGCAAAGTTTGTAAGCGTTTTTTTACCTAGGAAAATTTGAAAATGGAACTTTTTTATCATAGTATTAAAGATTAAGGATCAATTTTAATGAAATTTACTGAAATTTTATGATTAAATAAATGCTTTCGTTTTACAAAACACCCTGTTTTCAGTCAAAAAATGCAATTTTGTAAAGTAAAAACTTATTTTAAAGTAGTCAGTGAATATTTTTCATTTGAACTTGATCAATCTATCATCCTAATGCTTTTGTAATATGTAAAATTTAAATTTGAAAAATAATGGAGGACATTTTGCCTTCACTTTGAAAAATGTAAGACTGAGTATAAAAACGTCATTGATGTCAGCAAAAAATGACAGTAAATCAATGATAGAAAAAAATGAATTTCGCCTTTTGTTGGCACTTATCGATGTTTGAACGCTTTCCAATGCGCTTTGAGGAAAATGATAAAAAATTTTACAAATTGGTTCTTGCTTTCATGAAGGCATTCACTTCAACCAACAAAATTTTAATGAAAATACTATTGACTATTTATTTTTAAAATTTATTTAATCACTTTTTATCTCATATTTATAATTTTTAACTGTTAATCTTATTTAACCTAAAGTTTTATTTTATTTAAAAGTCAAAATCGCTTAATTGTATTGAAAAGATTTGAAATTCTTTTCTTCCTAGTTTTTTTTTATCTTTTCAGTTTAAATTTAACAAAAAAGACATTTAAATCATTTTTCTTTTGTTAAAAAAATTTAATGCGTTTTTCTTTTATAATACAGCAATAATAATTATCCAAAGCCATATTTTATATTATAAAAGCGAAATATCATTTTCAAAACATTTTTCTTCTTTCGCTTTACTCACGCGCAGCATTGTTATTTTTATTGCTTTAATCTGTATTCAATTCTATAAACGCACCTATTATATAATCTTATTGCTTTTTGACAAGTTAAAATTCAAATCCTACATTTATTTATTAGAATTATTCAAGATTAAAACAAAAAAAATTGGTTGAAATGATGTCTATGCAAAATATCTCCCCAACGAGATTAAAAAAGGTCAATTTGGCGCGCTGAAAATTGCTCAACTAAATTGAATGGAGAGAAAAGCACATGGTCTCCTAATAAAAATTACAATTATTTAATTATTTTATCACAGTTTTTTCACTTATAGATCATTATGAGTTCGGCTGCATTTGAGAATGCGCATCGATAATGGCAGGCGTGTGTCTCTTCTACACTTTAAGTAGACATAAAAATTACTTTTAACAAAAAACAAGCGATAAATAGATGCAAATGTTTGACTACATCATTACAAACATAATCTTTCGAAATGTTTTTAAATATAAAGCTTATTTGTTAATAAAATTTTAAATGTAAAAACTTTCAGATGCTTTTCAATCATCATTTTCGAAGGAAAACGATTCTTTTCTTTAGAGGCTAATTTTTTTATGATATCGATTACATTATAACGCTGCAAGAGGCTTTCTAAAATAAATCTTATCTTTTTTTATCTGATCTTAAGTTCATCTTTGTAGCTTACACGCTTACCCCAACACCATTAATATTAGCAAAATTCATCGCACGAAGATTTACGCATTTAAGTCTTTGCAATAAGTCTTGCATTTAAGTCTTTGTATTGGTCCTTTGCAATACAGCAAAGCATGACCAACTCGGCTGTGGCCAATGCGATGACAAATAGTTGTGCATAAAAACCACAAGTAGAATATGTATTTTGCTCTTTTTTAAAGCTATTTCGTTCGTAACTTTATTGTTCGTTTTGCTCTCAACGAACTTGACATATTCAAGTATATTACGTCGCAAAATTTACCGACATTTGTACTTTCATTTCATTACCTACTCCGTTTAAATGAACTTATTTTTATCTTGTGCATTTTTTCGCGTTTAAACACATTTTGTATTCGTGTTTTGTTTATAATAAAGTATTCGTCTAGACTTAAAAATCCGGTGCGCATTCATCTAAACTCTAATGGTGGCATCACTCCACCGTCACACTCTAAAAACAGCGAAGTTAAAGTAAATATGAATAAACTTTTTTAAAACTTACATCGATAAACAACAATTTGATGTAAAAAGGGAAATATCGGCAACTCTTGTAAGTAATGGTTAAAATTATTCTTTTCAAGTCACATTTACAACAAGCGAACTCTCATGCCGAGCAGGGATTCTTACAAGTTAGAAATTCTTTGAGCATTTGCGTTTTCATTTTTAAAAGTGTTTACTTTAAAAATATAAATCATAAATTTTAAAGGGAAATTTTGGAACATTGAACAAGTAGAAACACAAAGTTCAAGCAAACTGTGAACTAATGCTCAAAAAAATTTCCAGAAATGTAAAAATGATATCAGAGAAGCAAATTTTAGTTTGTTCGCTTAAATAATTTTGCTTTTTTCAAAGAAAGAAAGTGATTTTAATTGAGAGTCAGTTATTATTTGTTTTCTAATGCATACATACACAGAAAATGTTCTCAAAATCAGTTTGTAAAATGTGAAAAAGGTGTTTTTATAAATTTTTTCGCTAAAAAAAAGAATGAATGTAACGATGTTTAAATCAGTCAAAAAGTAGCAAATAGCAAGCTAATTAAGCAAAAGCATTCGCTTATAAAAAATTCGATAAAATGCAAATTTTCTCCTTACAATATGACAGCAACAGTGTACTTCAATTTAACAAAGTGTAAATAAGCGTCTTTTTCTTCACAATACAAGCCTATTTGCAAAAAAGTCGAGTTTTTTCTCTAATACATTTTCCAATCGATAGAAAAGAGCGAAGATACTGAATGAGAAAAAAGTGAAAAAATTGCGATATCAGCAAGAAATGAACGAAAAATTTATCGTCGAAATTTTGAAGTTGTTTACTGCATTCCAAAACGCTTCAAAAAGAGGATAAAGCAAAAAGCTTACCAGAGTTTCATCTATAAGTCAGTATTGTGTTAGACTTACACCTTTTTCAAGAAGTAATAAATCCAATGATCGTCAAGAATTTCTAGATATATCTTCGAAATGATAGTTCTTATTGAGAAAAGAAAAGAAATTAAGAATAAAGTGAAAAAATTCTAACATCTGTAACTCTGAAATTTTCTCTTTCAGAAAATGCTTATTTGCTTATCCATCAAAATACATTTTCAAATTTGCCTTTCTTCCTTTCAGTCTTATTTTTGAAGCTCTTTACATTTCAATTATTTATCTGGTCTGCATCATATTCAAATATTAACTTTATGATCGAAATCTCTATGAAAATGATTAGATTTATTAAGGATGGGTGTTTTTGACGATATTCATTGTTAGATATGCCCTTTCTTAATAAATCTTTTCAAGTGTTCATTTTGTTTCAAAAGAGAAATTAACCTTTAAAGTTTGTTAAGGAAAACAACAAACATAAATGGATCAAAATTAATGTTTAAAAATAATTATTTTTTCAAAATATATAAAAATTCTGCTTAAGAGGCTTCATATATAAAAGTTGCGTAGGTTGATAGAGAAAATGTCAAATTTTCATTTTTTCCATTTAAAAAAATCGAAATTTTAAACTTTAAAGAAAATTTTTATCTTGGCTTTTAATTTAATTTATAAATTCTTTGAAAACTATCAGGTGTTCAGTAAAAAGTTTCAAAATCAATATTTTCACAAATTTAATAAAACTTTAATTTCGATGAAAACTTAAAAAACAAACAACTTTTAATTGAATTTGACATCATTTCTATTCTTAAATTTATTCTTATCATTCATATTTTCATTTAGATAATAAGATAATTTTTTTGCTGAGTTTAAAATTCTATAAATGATTTTTCATTTTTTATTTTAATGCTGATACAGTATTATTTTTGGATTCGTGTTCAAATAAAGCTTTCAAAATGCTATCACAGTATCTGTCCATTTGGATGAATTGCTTTTGAGATTTTCAAATGCAAAAATTAGAAAAGCGCTTAATTATTTTGAAATCGATTCATGAGCGATTTTCTGTTTATAAGGTTGTTAGAACCAGCCTTTTTCTGATTACATTACGCTTGAAACAGAGATTTTTTCTTTCACTTTCTCCCAATGAATTTTTCATTTCCCTTTGCATGCTTTTTCTTGTTTATTTGTTCATTTTATTGTTTTGCTTATTTGAGTTGTCCATCAGAAACAGTTTATATTATTTGTTCAAGACGTTTGCTGCTATTTTTTTACTAATGCTTTACGGATGATTTTCAGTTTGCATTTGTTATGTTCTGTTCAATTTTCTGCTCTTTGCTTCTCATAATCTAGTTATGGTTTTTTTGCATTTTTCCCTTTCACTTTTGATCTCAAATTTAGTCTGTTTAAACTCATATCTTAGTTCAAGCTCTTGATATATATATGATAATTATAGTATGATTGATGAGATTTTTCCACCAAAAAACTTTGAAACATTTTCACGAAAATGTTTTATTACATAGTATTTGTATGGCTAATGTAACTGTATCGCGAATTTCGCTTAAAAAGTATTCATCCTCGAGAAAAGCAAGCTTTCATATTTTGAGCTAACAGCTGTGATTTCAGGAAAATCAATCATGAAACCTTTGTGATTAAATATGATTAACACTAAACAAATTTATTTGAGTATTCGGTTTGAAATAAAGCATTTTTTCTATAGGATTTTTCTCATGCTTACAATTGCTTAATATGACCAATTGAGCGGACTAAAATCAACTTAAATCATGTTAACTCGAAATTCATCGAAATAGATTAAGAGAAATGAGATTGAGAGATAGTGTACTTTATAATTTTATTTTCACAATTTATTACATTGTTAATTGCTTTAAATTTAAATCGTTTGTCAAACGATTCAAGCGTGTGTTTTAGGCAACTTTTATAATTTTCAAGATCTTAATGCAAAAATAATGGCTCGCTTAAATAAAAGTATTCACCCATTAAAGCTGCAAAATTTAATTTTCGAATAGAAACATCATCAAATTCTTTGTTGCATTGTCAAAAAAAGAAGATATTAATGGCTTGCTTTCGGTGAAGAGACAAAATTAAAACTAAATTTAATAGATATTTATAGTTATTATTTTAAAAGAGAAAAGAGATAATTTAATCTTGCTTTGAAGAAATTAAATGATGCATCATTGTTAAAACTACAAGCTATCCGAAAATACAGAATAAGCGTTAATAAAAAATGACTTTCATAATGAATTTATTTATGCTGGTATGATTTCAATTTAATATTAATAGCTGCGTTAATGTGAATCTTTCTTGATAAAAAACTAAAATTGATTTTTACATTAAAATTACATGAATCATTACGATTATCACTTTATGTACCTATTTTCTTTCTTTTTTTTTTTATTTTCTCGATTAAAATAAAAGATGATCGAGTTTTGCACCAAATTTCATTGATCTGATATTTAAGGTTCGGATTTTTCGGTTTTAACCGAACGCAAATTTTTAATTTCTTACGTGAATTTGTGTTTAATATATGAAATAAGTCATTTTGAAGCAAAATTACGCAACAAAATTTCAGTGATTTTAAACCAATTTTATATACAGTATAAACTCGTTTTTATGAACCACTTTTTGCATAAAAATGTTCGTTAAAACGAGGAGTTCAGAAAAATGAGGTATTCCAATACTAGTAAAAGTAACATAACAGAAAAAGCTTATTCAAAAATTAAAAACACAAGGAAAGCCCAATCGCTATTTCAGCGAGACTACAATAAACACAACTTGAATGTGTATCTAAGAATTACATACTTTATAGATCAGAACATTGTACATGAAGCAAGTTATTCGTTTCTATTTTTATTAAGTAAATTTGATAAAAAGCAATACATGTGTTAACCTGAAATTGAATAAGATAAATTTTTGAGAAAGGCTTAATATTAAATTTTGCACACGAAAAACTTGCTTCACTTACAAAGATTGCACGTATGATGGAGGTAATTCTCATATACCCATTCAAGTTCTATTTCCATGTTAAATTTTATTGAAATAGGTACTGCTAAGCAAAAGTACTTTCTATTTTAATATTTTAACGATTGCCTAAATGATATTGGCTTATTTCATAAAAATTATAAGAAACATGACTCGAATAAAGCAGGAAAACTGTAACCGATTTTTTAAACCGAATTTGGTAAAATTTTTAACCAATTAACAGACCGAAAACACAACTTTTTTAACCGACAAAATCCGAACTTTACTGATATTCGATGTTTACCGCCGAAATTAAAAACTTATGGAGTTTTATAACTTAAATATATTTTTACTCTTTACATATAAACAAATCAGTCTTTAATAAAAATAAAGCTTTTATTGTAAGAGACCTCACCAAATAATGGGAAGTCTATAATACTTTATCAACGGAATGCCAAAAGTATGGGTGTGAGTCGTGCGACGGTAAGCCGACGACTGAGCGGGCACGGAAAGGCAGAGGTTCGCATTGCCTTAGTTAGGGGGCCGCTGTTCCATAACATTATCACATAGTTCAACATTTAAATTTGCGCGTTGCCGTTTTTAAAGTTTTTTGTCTCAATTTGTTCACTAAAGATGTGCAAAAGATTTTACAAGCTATCAAGACCACATATTTTGACAATATAAATCCGGATCCAAAAAGTAAAGATGTTAAGCTTATAAGTGCAATTAATTGATGTTAAAATTCTGATATTCAGTATTTTCAATTTTTTGTCTATGTCTGTTTATAAAAGAAGCTTTAAAGCTTTGCATTTAACATTTTTAGTTGAATCATTCACGTCGATAGATGCAAAATGGCTTTTCAAATTTTTAAAAAACAAATTACTTAGAAAATCATTTAAATATGACAAAAATCTTTAGAAAATTTATTAATAAATATATGAATAATAAAAAATTTCTCTCAGCACAAGATTCGCTCAAAAAGTCGTCATCTCAAACATAGCAAATAAGCTTAATTTATTTGAAGTTTTGTAATTTTTCACAACACTTATTTTTTACAACTGGAGCTTTTGAAAGAAGAAATGAAAATATCAAGAGTAAGACATCTAAGAAATTTTATTCAATTCAATCGAGGATACAATTCAATTTAAAAATATCGATCAATTGACTACTTTGACAAAAAGTTACATTGAGCAAAAAGCTTAGAACTTATAAGTAAAACTTGTTCTTTTCAATAGAGAGGATTCAAGCAGTATGTGTCTAAAAATAAGTGCACCAAAGCAAATAATAAACACAAGTTTGCTTTTATTTTGTACATATCTCACAAGTTCTTTCTAAATTTGTCTTGTATCTTGCTTCTCATAAAAATCCACGTCCGTTGTTCCAAATCCAAATGACGTCCGTTGTTGAAAAAAAATATCAAGAATTTAATCGATTTCGCATCAATTTAATACAAAAAAGACGCTGCTGAAAGAGTTACTCATACGTCTCGCCATAAGCAAAAGTTGAATGGACAGTCAATCGTGTGGCTTTTTTTAGCTCTTTCTCGGCTGCCTTTGAGCTGGTATTTATTATAATTTCAAAAACGTTTCTTTTGCAGCTGTTTTTAAGATAAGGCTTTTAGATTTTTTTTTCAAATAAAAATGAATTTTTGTTTACATTTCTCTCTACTTTAAATGATAAGCGTTTCAAAATTTAGAAAGTTTTTACCAAGGAAATATTCTTAAAATTATTCACGAAATATATTGGAAATCTTCGAAAAATAGTTTTCGTTTAGAAATGTGCGAAAATAATAAAATAGGAAGCTTCATTCAAAGCAATTTGCAATCGTATCAGTAAAAAAAAAATATTTGAAAGAACAGGTAATGAATAGCGAGATAGTAAATTAAAATCAACGAAACTGAACACTCGTTTCATTTACAAAGAAAAGATTTAATTTTACTTTAGCATAATTTTCCTTTCATTTTAATAGAATGTTATTACCAGGGATGTGAATCTCATGCAAATGCATGTATTTGTTGTGAGGTTTATTATCATGCACTTTAATAATAGTAAGT
>NCKU01005265.1:0-10447 GCA_003675995.1 Dinothrombium tinctorium
CATGTCTTATTTCATTGTCACCACATCATACAAACATTGTTACATCTCATCAATTGAACTTAACATATTAAGTTATTAGTTTAATATATTAAACTAAATGAAAATGTAAAATAAATGCAATATTAACTCGATATTGCTTGATAAAACAAATGAAAAGTTTTATTTGACCGTAATCAGACTATTTTTCTTGTAGCCACCTTTCCGTGATGACATGCATTTCATTGACATGCATGATAGAAGCAAGTGAAATAAATCGAATTTGAACTGTGATGGTATTAATCCAGAATAGTCAATAGTAGTTATCAGGGTTTAAAATCAAATTTATTCGATTAAAATCTTCAAAATGATTAAACATTTATAACATAAACGTTGTACAGTTACCGTCAATTTAAGTTGCATCTAATCATGTATAAAATTTTCTATTATCTGGTGATTATTATTTTTGAAACGATATGTGCAGATACACATATTTATCTAACATATTTAGTTTCTCAAACAGCACCATTCTTTTCAATAAGTTCAATAGAATTCGAGCCATGCTTGATTTCTTTTGTGATAAAAAAGGTTATTCATGGCTTCCAAAAAAGCAATAAAATCGTCGATATCTGAATTCACACCTTTTCTCTCACTATTACATTTTCTTCTATGTTTTACTCCTATTTCTATTGTTGTAACAAGCGTTGAATAGTTCTCACATCGCTGTCAAAATCTTTGTTTCAATTTCCTAGTAGCTCTATTCTCATGAAATTAAACATAATAAATTTCCTCCTATCTTCATACACCACTTGTGCCATTTTCACTTTAAATAATTTAAAATTTTTCCCTATACGTTTATCTTAAAATGATGCTTGAATTAATGCAATTTAAAGTTCAATCGACGATAAGAAGTAACATAAATTGACGATAGCTGTACACATTTGTCAGAAATGTTTTTCGATCTTATTCATATAAAACTGACATATTAATGTTATCGCAAAACATTTTGAAAGAAGAGATAAAAATCTTTTCTTTATGTCTGTGATAGGCATTTTCACAACGCATTACTGGAATTATAAAACTTAATTACACTGTTTCCCCTTAGCTCTAATCTAAATTTTGCTTTAGAAATTTGTGATATAAGTGTCGATTGAAAGATAAATATAATTAGGTATGCAAAACATTCTGACGATGAGTAGACGATGTAACTGTACATTTTTATGAATTTGCGAAAAGAAATTAGTAATTGTGAAATCGCATCAAAATACATAATTTAGAATTCTTGCATCGAAAATATGTATATCGTACATAAAGAAATAATTTTAGAATATTCTTTGTCTATTTTTACATAATGACTAAAGATTAAGCTTAAAACGATATTAAAAATTAAAATGAAAAACTTGAAGAAATGCTTGTCGATATGAAAATAGAGAACTTAGGATATCTTTGTATTTCGGACAGCGCTTTCGAGCACTCAGCTAATGATAAGATCCTACTATTCGCTCTTATAATCTTGAAACTTTTGATATGTTTAATTTCTCTTGTGACTCTTTGTCTAAAATCGTGAAAAAAATTTCTATTGTTCCGTATGGATAATTGCAAAGAGTAGAATAATGCGAAAAAAGTGAGTCAATTATTTTCTTATCAATTGTTTCAATTGTCGATCGAAAACAAAGTGAATTATTATAAAAAAATGTGAACGATTTAAGTAAGAAATGTCAAAAAAAGTGGGAAAAATTCACTTATAATAAAATAAACCATACATTAATTAACACACATAAGTAATCAACGTTTTTGTCAAAAAGATTTCGATACATAAATTATCGATAAAAATCTGAAATGCTCTCAAAATAATATTGTCCATCCTATAGGAAAACTAATGTTAAAAAACCATTGAGTTCAAAAACAATAAATTTTTAATTTCAAATAAAAAATGAAAACTTTGTACTCTCGATGACTGGGTAGTTAATTCTTATTGTATTAAGTTCAAAGAGATTCACAACTCACATAAATCCAACCGCACATAAATTCAAGTAAAAAGATTTGAAAAAATTTTTAAAATCTAATTGAAAATAAGCAACAAAGTTTTAAAGAGAGTGGACAAAATTTTTAAATAAGGTTAAATAAAATATGGGGTTATTCAGAAATTGCCTTCACTTTGCAACATTTGAAAACATATTCAAAACATAAAAAGACAAATTTATCTTTCTTTTTAATTTTAAGCTATAAAAATTTTTTATCACAACTCTTTAATTTTAAAATTTTAAAGTTAATTTTTGTGCAAATTCAGTTTGGACAGGCATTATTTGCAATTTTTAATTTTAACGTAGATGGTTTGTTTGTTTGTTTGTTCGCATTTGTGAACGAAAACAGAATTCAGCATCGAATGTGAATCATTATTTCCGAACGCATTAGATTTTTAATTAAATTTAAGTTGTGATAAATTTTTAGTTAAATTTATCACAATTTAAAGCTTTTTTGAGCAAAGTTCAAATCATTGTTGAAATGACTACTTTATAAGCATTAGAAATATAATTTTTGTTTTTCTACTCATTGTGTTTTTATTTTTAATTTAAGCATTAAGCAAACATGTGTTTGACCTGTGTTATGAACTAGAATTAAATTGAATTCAATGCGTAATAGTGTTGTGCAAATGAATGCGATTGCGATTGCCGCAATTAACAATTAACAATTTTGCGAATGCGAATACGAATGCGATTTCTATTACAAAAAAAATCAACATTAATAAAAATTTACGAAAGAAAACTTTTTACATTTTAAGTAAATTTTTACTAATAGACTAATATAAAATACTAAAATTAAATAAAAAACTAATACTAATTAAAATACTAATATTAATGTTTATAGTTTGTTCGTTTATTCATTTAACATGCATTTTTTGAATCAAATAATAATCGTAATTTTTGAGGTTTTTTTTGTTTGTTAGGTATTGGAGTGAAGATCACTTTCGATTATCGAAACGTTTTATTTTGAAACGATAGTACATTGATGCAAGAACAGCAAAAAGAGAGAAGCAATTTAAGGTTGTGATGTTTAAGTTTATTTAATATAGTTTAAGGCATTTCTACCCTCCAAAACAATTGATATTTATGGAAATAACAGAAAGAAGCTATTGTTGAGACAATCATAATTTTAAATTGTCTACTCGATTCAGTTCGTGCATATATCTTCCTGAGCATTCCTCGATTTGTAGTCACTTGTTTAAACTTTTCCCACATATGTAAGCATCTTTGATTAACTTTATCAGTATAAGATGGAAGGTTATTTTAGTGATTAATTTTGTAGATTTTTTTATAATTTAAGCACTTATGTCTCATTTCAATTAAATAAACCACAAATTACAATTAAAAACATCTTAGAATTCAAACGAATGCGATTGTTTCGCGACTGCAATCGTTTATTAGTAAAAAGGAAATGCGATTTGCGAACGCGATTGTTTGGCGATTGCAGTCGCGAAACAATCGCAATCGCATTCTTATTGCACAACACTAGTTCAGATGAAAAAAAATTCAATTGAATGCATTTGAAAAGATCTCTCATCAATTCGCACAACACTAATGCGTAATAAATTTTTAAGCAACAAATATTTTTCCCCTTTTCAATTATTACATTTTCTAGTGCAACTTCTATTATTTTAACTTCATGCTATTTTGATTGTTTACATCTATCGCTTTTCTGTAATATCTCGCTTTTAAAAATTTCAATAATAAAGTAAAGTACACCAGCTTTCGGTGCAAAACTTTTTCTTTTTCTACTCCTGGTGTTGCACAATTTATTAAGTTTTCAATATTTTTTCTCAAGATCTCTTATCCAATCGCTTTAAGCCCGCTTCAAGACGCATGAAAATGAATGAAGTTGCGGTCGGCATCGATCTCGGCACAACTTATTCATGTGTAGCCATATATAAAGACGGCAAAGTTGACATCATTCAAGATTGTGGAGGTGAGCGCTTGACCCCATCCTATGTGGCTTTTCAAGAAGAAGGTAAAGTGGTAGTTGGAAGCGAGGCTAAAAATGAAGCGCTTTTGAACAGAATCAACACAATTTATGACTCCAAGCGTATTATTGGGCGTTGCTACTACGATGAAATTGTACAGAAAGACAAACACAATTGGCCATTTTCGGTGGTCGAGCGTAACAGCTTACCCATGTATGAAATTTATAACAATTGCGACCGCACGCTTTACAGTGCTGAACAAATTTCAGCTGAAATTTTAAAGCACATGAAAACAATTGCTTCCCAATACTTGAGGAGAGAAGTTAAGAAAGCAGTGATAACTGTGCCGGCTTATTTTAGCGATAGTCAAAAAAGTGCCACTCTTAGAGCAGGTGAAATGGCTGGATTCGAAGTGTTGCATCTATTGCCAGAGCCAACCGCAGCTGCACTCGCTTACGGTTTTCGTTCTGATACTAAACACGAGCGAAACATTATGGTATTCGATCTCGGAGGAGGCACTTTTGATGTCTCTTTAGTGACAGTGAAAGAAAATAAATTTGTGGTGAAAGCGATTTCAGGCGAACCTCATCTTGGAGGCGAAGACTTCACTGAGAAATTGGTTGCATACGTCGCTCGCGACATTAAAGAAAAATTCGATGTCGATGTCTACGAAGATGTTTCGCTTATTCAATTGCTACGAAAAAAATGCGAAAAGGCAAAGAAAAGACTTTCACGTGAGAAGAAAACAAAAATTGTCTTGAGTTTGAACAATGGACCGTGTGTTGCGGTTGATATTTACAGAATCATGTTTGAGCGCATTTGCAGCGAACTATTTGAAAAGACGAAACAACATTTGCAAAATACTTTAGATGCTGCAAACTTGAGCAAAGATCAAGTGGAAAACATTATTTTAGTTGGCGGCTCTACAAGAATTCCTTGGTTTAGAGAAATGTTAACACAGTTTTTCAGCGACAGTCAGTTACGAGTTGATATAAGTCCAGACGAAGCAGTCGCTTGCGGAGCGGCTATTGAAGCTGCCAAATTAAGCGGCAAACAGGATGAATTTCTCAAATGCACCGAAATACTCGATGTAACACCTTTATCGTTAGGCGTCAATGTTGAAGGTGGCCTACATTCAGTCATCATCCCAAGAAATACGCAAATACCGTGCGAAAAATCTGTCGAATTTGCAACTATTATCGACAATCAAGAGTGTGTGCTTATTGAGGTGCAGGAAGGAGAACGTTTAATGTCGAAACACAATCACTATTTGGCGAATTTTATTTTTAGCAATTTGCCGAAAAAACCAAAAGGCGAAGCAAAAATTGACATTGTGTTTAAAATCGACAAAAATGGTATTCTCCAAGTCACTGCAATAGATAAGAGCGACGGACACAAGGCTGAAATAAAAATTAAACGCGAACAAAGAACTATTTTACCGAGTGAAGTGAGAGAGGTGGTGAATGATGCACAGCAAAATCGCGAGGAGGATATGAAAGAATTGATGGCAATTGAAAGGGTGGTCAGCATACAAAATACATTAAAACAGTTGCTGATAAGCTATAAAGAATTGCTAAAAGATGAAAATAACAAATTTAAGAATCTAATAATGAAAGAAGCAGACAGCATAAAGGAGATAATGAGTTCGGCATTTATTATACCGTTCGATGAGCTCGAATCATTGTGTGAACGAGCAAAAACAGTATTTGCTTACTTTGAAAAAAGAATAAAAGGTAAATTTTTCATCTTTGTAAGTCAGAACATAAATTGTTTTGATTCAGATGCAGGCGATTCGCAGACGATTGGAATCGATCTTGGAACTACTCAATGTACGCTCTCCGTTTACGAAAACAAAGGACCTCGTATCGTCGCTCAAATTCCATGTGTAGTATGGTTGTCGGATGGGGAAATACATGTGGGTGATGAAGTTAACCCATCTAACGATGCGGACGTCTTGTTAAATGCTCACAGATTATTCCACCCGCTTACAACCGAAAACGATTCATTTTTAAAACAATTGACCTTTGATTACAAAAATGGAAAAATCAAACTCAATCATACGAAAGACGCATCGTTTATCGACGTTGAAACATTCGTTTCGTTGTTGTTGTTTAAGATGAAATCAATTGCGGAAAATTATCTTGGTCAAGAAATTTTGAAAGCGGTCATTTCAATTCCATGTTCGGCCACAATTTTATATGAAGAAATGCTTCGACGTTGCGCTTCTCGCGTTGGTTTAAAAGTTGAATGTTTGTTGAGACCAACTTTAGCAGCAGCTTTAAGTCTTTACCACTCGGATGATTATGCTGAAAAATCTAATTTATTGTTATTTGATTTCGGAGGCGGAACAATTGACATATCAATCGTTTCATTCCGTAAAAATTCAATTAGAGAAATAAACAGTTTTGGAGATTGTAAAGGTGGAGTTGATTTTGACTCTGCTTTAGTCGAGCACATGTTGAGTGACACTTATTATGGTCAAAAAATGCAGAAATATGAATTGCATCGAATTGCTAGTAATGCGAAGAATGATATATTGAGAAGCGATCACTTCGAAGCGATCGGGGAAATTGAAGCCACTTACGTGGAGAGAAAAACGTTGAACGAACTGAGCCGATTAATTTATAAGCAATGCATTGAATGTGTGAAAAAATGTTTAGAAAAAGTTAAACTTGATGTCGAGCAAATTTCAGAGGTAATTTTGCTCGGTGGCTGTTCACAAATTCCTAAGATTCAAGCGAAACTCGGAAAATTATTCAAGAATGTTAAGATCAACAAGCGCTATATCAAAAATAATTTGGTTGCAAAAGGAATGGCAATCAAAGCTGCAATCGTAGATGAAAAAATAATGATGGATGTCGAAACGATATTTTTGCACAAATTGTCAGCATCGATTTCGGGCAAAATGAAGTCGATTAACACAGAGGACTTATCCCAACCGTTTGCCAATCGTCGTTTGTCATTCGAATGGAATGAATCTCTTCCATCGCATGTCAAAAGTTTTATGGAACGTGATGATCACGAAGAAAGTGTTTTAAGTCTGTACGAAGATATAAGAGACGAAAAGTATTTATTCTTTAAAAGCATTTGGGTTGATATTACATTCGACATCTATATATGCACCGACGAATGCGGTTTGATTGAAGTGTATGCTTCAAATAAACATGAGAGAATCAAATTGAGAAATCATTTGAAAAATTTGGTGAATGAAAAATCGGCAAAAAACTTCATTAAACTTTTTTCAAGAAACATGAGCTGAATTTTTATTTTAATTTTCAAAACTTCAGCATCTTTTGATTTTGCTAATGATTTCGATCAGTACTTTTGTTTCCTTTTTGCTCAAATTTGTTCAAACAAGAATGAGTTGTGATTTCAGATTTTGTGAACATTTTGAATTCTTTTAATTATACTTATAACAGCTTTTACTTATCACGTTTTTTAAATATTCAAATTATTAAATGAAATGCTTATACAGTTATTTCGCATTAAAAATGTTTACTTAAATCTCATTTTTCTTTGCATTATTTTTAAAGGAGCACATAAATCATTGACACAAACCTACTTTCGCAGCTTTTTCATCAATACATTTTTAGCTTTTTAACGCTAATTAATTTCTTCGTATCGCACTAACGCCGAGAAATTTTTCTTTGTCAGAAGATTTTCAGGTTGCGTGAATTTTGAAGCAGAAAATATAATAAACTTTCGCTTCAAACTTTATCGAAAATCAATTGAATGAATTTATTTCAAAGGCTGACAATAGAATGTTAGATAAGCCCTCTTGAAATAAATTAACTCAATTATGAAGAATTAATTAATAATTATACGAATAAGCATTCGCCCTTGTTAAAAATAAAAATTTAATTCATTAATAGTTTGTTTAATCATCATAAGCTAATTTAGGTTAAGTTTTGCTTGACAAGTTTTTATTATTCAAATACACATCAATCAGTATCTTGACAATAGCAATTCTGATTGAATTGAATGCAGAACCCTGCTTTACCGAAGCTTAGATGCAAATAAATTTGCACTTACCTGCGTCGCATTGCAACTGATTACTCTCTGCTCTAACAAGCAAAAGTATAAAATCAATACTGCGCGTATCATTTTGCTCTTGTAAATATTTGCAGTTTGCTTTCTGGTTATTATACTCTCGTTCTTGAGGCTAAGGATAGAATCGGAGGACGTATTTGCACGAAGAGAGGTCTAAAAGTGAATTGGGTTGATTTGGGTGCCTCTTACATCGGTTCAAATCAATTTAATATTTTAAGAATTGCAAAACAGTTTGAAATAAAGACATACAAAGTCTTTTCAGATGGCCTCTCAATTGATTATGTCGAAGTTTGGTCACAACAGCAAATTTATTTCATTTTTACATTTCCAGGGCAAAAGAACGGTTTACGCATCGGATGGCTTGGGATATGACTCGAAGATCTTGAATACTGATTTGAAAAACTTTTTTGCAATTTCTTGATAATATGGGAAAAGAGGTAAGAAGTCTACTGTAAACTCGTCGTTTCAAATCCTCAAAATGATTCACATTGATTAAAATGAATTCGATTAAATGTAAAAGCTTCGTTTAGGTTCCTCTTGATGCTACATGGCTTTGTGCTTAAGCTAAATAAGGGGACGAAATGACTTATAAAGAATTCATTGAAAAAACCTGTCGAGTTCGGTATGATATCAAATTGCTTAAAGAACAATATTTAACTTGGCAAAACTTTTCACTGCAGTAGTGTAAAAGAAAATGCTTATTCAATTTCAACCTTTATATTCTTAGCTAATGCTTGTGAATTATCTCTTCTTTTTGTATTATGTATTATAAAAATTGCAAGAGGAACTTATTCGTTATTCTCGAATGAAAATGGAGCGCAAGAAAGCAAAATCGATGGAGGTACTATGCAAATATGTGAAAAATTGTCGCGCGAAAAGTAATGTTAAACAAGGCAGTATATTCGATCACTAGAGAAAATAATTATGAGTTGATAAAAACATTGTACGGATTTGAAATCAAATCAAGACGCGTTATATTGGCAATCCCGCCGTGTGTTCAAGCAAAAATTCACTTCTCTACAGCTTTGCCAGCTTTACCTAACCAAGTGCTTCAACGCTTTCCATTGAGTTGTGTTATGACGTGTATTTTTTATTGCAACAAACTTTTTTGGCGTGAAAATGGATTTTGCGGTTTGTCCACAAACCCATCATTAGAATTTTGTGAAGCACAGGAAACCTGCGACGATTCTAAACCTAATGAAGAATATCCTTCTCTGATGGCATAATTCATTAAATAGTAAAAAGCATTTCTTTAACTTTAAATTTATTTCACTTTATAAAGATTTGTTTTTGCGGACAAGAATTGTGAACTTTATCATTTGGATGTTAGTGATAGGAAAGAGCGATTGTGCCAGAGTTTAGCGAAGATTTTCAAGTGCAAAGAAGCTTGAACTGTAAGCATTTTCTTCCTTTTTTAATTTAAAACACATTCTTAAAATCGCAACCGATTCATTACGAAGAGTAAAATTGGGCTGAAGATCAGTACTGCGGAGACGGATACTCAGGCTTATGCCCACTTGGATTCTTAACTCTATTCGATGTTATTATTAGATAGCCGGTTGACAAGAGTCATTTTTCAGGACTGAAATGGCGAAAATTTGGATGAGTTACATGGATGGTATGGTTGAAACTGGTGAACGAGCAGCATTAGAAGTGATTAGTTGTCTTACATCGAGATAAAAAGACGGCTTGTCATCATATATTATCTTATTTTATTCGCATAGTCAACGTTTAATCAAAAATCATAGTTTTAAAAGCTTAAGTCATAATAAAACTGCAATTGGAATGGCTTCTATAATTTGAAAAACGTTACAGAATTTTTAGGAAGAATTAAGTTTAGAAACAGTTGTTACTGGTTACATTTTCAAAACAATTTTTTCTAATTGCAACCACTTTTCAATCATATCTATTGGTCCTTAATTTTGGAATCATTTCTCTTTTGAAAACGGTACGTATGGTCCCTCTCTCTATGCCTCGTCTAATAAATTGTACAATAAAACTTTCTACAACAGACATGGGGTAAAAAATTCGTCCGTTATAAAGAGAAGTCCTTTATAGAGAGATGAACACAATGCTACATGCTCTTTTATTCCGCATCCGTTAATTGAGATGAAGGTTCTTGAGTATTTGCAAGAGATTTTCCAAGGGCAGAGTTTTGTATCCTTTAGTGCTAAGACTCTCTTAGACCGCTAAGAGAGGTTTACTGTAATAATTTCTAAACTTTGGAAGTTTTAAAAAATCCCCTAAATTTATTCGAAAAAGCTAGAAACAAAGAGAAAATTGTTCACAAAATTTTGCATATGAAAAACTTCATGTAATTTCGATGTTTTTATTTTCATTGTTTCTGTTTGATGTTTCTTTGCTCCACTTTGATTTTTATTTACAATTGAATGAATTTATTCCGAAAGGGCCTATCTAACAATGCATATATTATTAGAAAGGCCCTTTCGGAATAAATTCATT
>NCKU01005266.1:0-10447 GCA_003675995.1 Dinothrombium tinctorium
CATGTCTTATTTCATTGTCACCACATCATACAAACATTGTTACATCTCATCAATTGAACTTAACATATTAAGTTATTAGTTTAATATATTAAACTAAATGAAAATGTAAAATAAATGCAATATTAACTCGATATTGCTTGATAAAACAAATGAAAAGTTTTATTTGACCGTAATCAGACTATTTTTCTTGTAGCCACCTTTCCGTGATGACATGCATTTCATTGACATGCATGATAGAAGCAAGTGAAATAAATCGAATTTGAACTGTGATGGTATTAATCCAGAATAGTCAATAGTAGTTATCAGGGTTTAAAATCAAATTTATTCGATTAAAATCTTCAAAATGATTAAACATTTATAACATAAACGTTGTACAGTTACCGTCAATTTAAGTTGCATCTAATCATGTATAAAATTTTCTATTATCTGGTGATTATTATTTTTGAAACGATATGTGCAGATACACATATTTATCTAACATATTTAGTTTCTCAAACAGCACCATTCTTTTCAATAAGTTCAATAGAATTCGAGCCATGCTTGATTTCTTTTGTGATAAAAAAGGTTATTCATGGCTTCCAAAAAAGCAATAAAATCGTCGATATCTGAATTCACACCTTTTCTCTCACTATTACATTTTCTTCTATGTTTTACTCCTATTTCTATTGTTGTAACAAGCGTTGAATAGTTCTCACATCGCTGTCAAAATCTTTGTTTCAATTTCCTAGTAGCTCTATTCTCATGAAATTAAACATAATAAATTTCCTCCTATCTTCATACACCACTTGTGCCATTTTCACTTTAAATAATTTAAAATTTTTCCCTATACGTTTATCTTAAAATGATGCTTGAATTAATGCAATTTAAAGTTCAATCGACGATAAGAAGTAACATAAATTGACGATAGCTGTACACATTTGTCAGAAATGTTTTTCGATCTTATTCATATAAAACTGACATATTAATGTTATCGCAAAACATTTTGAAAGAAGAGATAAAAATCTTTTCTTTATGTCTGTGATAGGCATTTTCACAACGCATTACTGGAATTATAAAACTTAATTACACTGTTTCCCCTTAGCTCTAATCTAAATTTTGCTTTAGAAATTTGTGATATAAGTGTCGATTGAAAGATAAATATAATTAGGTATGCAAAACATTCTGACGATGAGTAGACGATGTAACTGTACATTTTTATGAATTTGCGAAAAGAAATTAGTAATTGTGAAATCGCATCAAAATACATAATTTAGAATTCTTGCATCGAAAATATGTATATCGTACATAAAGAAATAATTTTAGAATATTCTTTGTCTATTTTTACATAATGACTAAAGATTAAGCTTAAAACGATATTAAAAATTAAAATGAAAAACTTGAAGAAATGCTTGTCGATATGAAAATAGAGAACTTAGGATATCTTTGTATTTCGGACAGCGCTTTCGAGCACTCAGCTAATGATAAGATCCTACTATTCGCTCTTATAATCTTGAAACTTTTGATATGTTTAATTTCTCTTGTGACTCTTTGTCTAAAATCGTGAAAAAAATTTCTATTGTTCCGTATGGATAATTGCAAAGAGTAGAATAATGCGAAAAAAGTGAGTCAATTATTTTCTTATCAATTGTTTCAATTGTCGATCGAAAACAAAGTGAATTATTATAAAAAAATGTGAACGATTTAAGTAAGAAATGTCAAAAAAAGTGGGAAAAATTCACTTATAATAAAATAAACCATACATTAATTAACACACATAAGTAATCAACGTTTTTGTCAAAAAGATTTCGATACATAAATTATCGATAAAAATCTGAAATGCTCTCAAAATAATATTGTCCATCCTATAGGAAAACTAATGTTAAAAAACCATTGAGTTCAAAAACAATAAATTTTTAATTTCAAATAAAAAATGAAAACTTTGTACTCTCGATGACTGGGTAGTTAATTCTTATTGTATTAAGTTCAAAGAGATTCACAACTCACATAAATCCAACCGCACATAAATTCAAGTAAAAAGATTTGAAAAAATTTTTAAAATCTAATTGAAAATAAGCAACAAAGTTTTAAAGAGAGTGGACAAAATTTTTAAATAAGGTTAAATAAAATATGGGGTTATTCAGAAATTGCCTTCACTTTGCAACATTTGAAAACATATTCAAAACATAAAAAGACAAATTTATCTTTCTTTTTAATTTTAAGCTATAAAAATTTTTTATCACAACTCTTTAATTTTAAAATTTTAAAGTTAATTTTTGTGCAAATTCAGTTTGGACAGGCATTATTTGCAATTTTTAATTTTAACGTAGATGGTTTGTTTGTTTGTTTGTTCGCATTTGTGAACGAAAACAGAATTCAGCATCGAATGTGAATCATTATTTCCGAACGCATTAGATTTTTAATTAAATTTAAGTTGTGATAAATTTTTAGTTAAATTTATCACAATTTAAAGCTTTTTTGAGCAAAGTTCAAATCATTGTTGAAATGACTACTTTATAAGCATTAGAAATATAATTTTTGTTTTTCTACTCATTGTGTTTTTATTTTTAATTTAAGCATTAAGCAAACATGTGTTTGACCTGTGTTATGAACTAGAATTAAATTGAATTCAATGCGTAATAGTGTTGTGCAAATGAATGCGATTGCGATTGCCGCAATTAACAATTAACAATTTTGCGAATGCGAATACGAATGCGATTTCTATTACAAAAAAATCAACATTAATAAAAATTTACGAAAGAAAAATTTTTACATTTTAAGTAAATTTTTACTAATAGACTAATATAAAATACTAAAATTAAAATAAAAAACTAATACTAATTAAAATACTAATATTAATGTTTATAGTTTGTTCGTTTATTCATTTAACATGCATTTTTTGAATCAAATAATAATCGTAATTTTTGAGGTTTTTTTTGTTTGTTAGGTATTGGAGTGAAGATCACTTTCGATTATCGAAACGTTTTATTTTGAAACGATAGTACATTGATGCAAGAACAGCAAAAAGAGAGAAGCAATTTAAGGTTGTGATGTTTAAGTTTATTTAATATAGTTTAAGGCATTTCTACCCTCCAAAACAATTGATATTTATGGAAATAACAGAAAGAAGCTATTGTTGAGACAATCATAATTTTAAATTGTCTACTCGATTCAGTTCGTGCATATATCTTCCTGAGCATTCCTCGATTTGTAGTCACTTGTTTAAACTTTTCCCACATATGTAAGCATCTTTGATTAACTTTATCAGTATAAGATGGAAGGTTATTTTAGTGATTAATTTTGTAGATTTTTTTATAATTTAAGCACTTATGTCTCATTTCAATTAAATAAACCACAAATTACAATTAAAAACATCTTAGAATTCAAACGAATGCGATTGTTTCGCGACTGCAATCGTTTATTAGTAAAAAGGAAATGCGATTTGCGAACGCGATTGTTTGGCGATTGCAGTCGCGAAACAATCGCAATCGCATTCTTATTGCACAACACTAGTTCAGATGAAAAAAAATTCAATTGAATGCATTTGAAAAGATCTCTCATCAATTCGCACAACACTAATGCGTAATAAATTTTTAAGCAACAAATATTTTTCCCCTTTTCAATTATTACATTTTCTAGTGCAACTTCTATTATTTTAACTTCATGCTATTTTGATTGTTTACATCTATCGCTTTTCTGTAATATCTCGCTTTTAAAAATTTCAATAATAAAGTAAAGTACACCAGCTTTCGGTGCAAAACTTTTTCTTTTTCTACTCCTGGTGTTGCACAATTTATTAAGTTTTCAATATTTTTTCTCAAGATCTCTTATCCAATCGCTTTAAGCCCGCTTCAAGACGCATGAAAATGAATGAAGTTGCGGTCGGCATCGATCTCGGCACAACTTATTCATGTGTAGCCATATATAAAGACGGCAAAGTTGACATCATTCAAGATTGTGGAGGTGAGCGCTTGACCCCATCCTATGTGGCTTTTCAAGAAGAAGGTAAAGTGGTAGTTGGAAGCGAGGCTAAAAATGAAGCGCTTTTGAACAGAATCAACACAATTTATGACTCCAAGCGTATTATTGGGCGTTGCTACTACGATGAAATTGTACAGAAAGACAAACACAATTGGCCATTTTCGGTGGTCGAGCGTAACAGCTTACCCATGTATGAAATTTATAACAATTGCGACCGCACGCTTTACAGTGCTGAACAAATTTCAGCTGAAATTTTAAAGCACATGAAAACAATTGCTTCCCAATACTTGAGGAGAGAAGTTAAGAAAGCAGTGATAACTGTGCCGGCTTATTTTAGCGATAGTCAAAAAAGTGCCACTCTTAGAGCAGGTGAAATGGCTGGATTCGAAGTGTTGCATCTATTGCCAGAGCCAACCGCAGCTGCACTCGCTTACGGTTTTCGTTCTGATACTAAACACGAGCGAAACATTATGGTATTCGATCTCGGAGGAGGCACTTTTGATGTCTCTTTAGTGACAGTGAAAGAAAATAAATTTGTGGTGAAAGCGATTTCAGGCGAACCTCATCTTGGAGGCGAAGACTTCACTGAGAAATTGGTTGCATACGTCGCTCGCGACATTAAAGAAAAATTCGATGTCGATGTCTACGAAGATGTTTCGCTTATTCAATTGCTACGAAAAAAATGCGAAAAGGCAAAGAAAAGACTTTCACGTGAGAAGAAAACAAAAATTGTCTTGAGTTTGAACAATGGACCGTGTGTTGCGGTTGATATTTACAGAATCATGTTTGAGCGCATTTGCAGCGAACTATTTGAAAAGACGAAACAACATTTGCAAAATACTTTAGATGCTGCAAACTTGAGCAAAGATCAAGTGGAAAACATTATTTTAGTTGGCGGCTCTACAAGAATTCCTTGGTTTAGAGAAATGTTAACACAGTTTTTCAGCGACAGTCAGTTACGAGTTGATATAAGTCCAGACGAAGCAGTCGCTTGCGGAGCGGCTATTGAAGCTGCCAAATTAAGCGGCAAACAGGATGAATTTCTCAAATGCACCGAAATACTCGATGTAACACCTTTATCGTTAGGCGTCAATGTTGAAGGTGGCCTACATTCAGTCATCATCCCAAGAAATACGCAAATACCGTGCGAAAAATCTGTCGAATTTGCAACTATTATCGACAATCAAGAGTGTGTGCTTATTGAGGTGCAGGAAGGAGAACGTTTAATGTCGAAACACAATCACTATTTGGCGAATTTTATTTTTAGCAATTTGCCGAAAAAACCAAAAGGCGAAGCAAAAATTGACATTGTGTTTAAAATCGACAAAAATGGTATTCTCCAAGTCACTGCAATAGATAAGAGCGACGGACACAAGGCTGAAATAAAAATTAAACGCGAACAAAGAACTATTTTACCGAGTGAAGTGAGAGAGGTGGTGAATGATGCACAGCAAAATCGCGAGGAGGATATGAAAGAATTGATGGCAATTGAAAGGGTGGTCAGCATACAAAATACATTAAAACAGTTGCTGATAAGCTATAAAGAATTGCTAAAAGATGAAAATAACAAATTTAAGAATCTAATAATGAAAGAAGCAGACAGCATAAAGGAGATAATGAGTTCGGCATTTATTATACCGTTCGATGAGCTCGAATCATTGTGTGAACGAGCAAAAACAGTATTTGCTTACTTTGAAAAAAGAATAAAAGGTAAATTTTTCATCTTTGTAAGTCAGAACATAAATTGTTTTGATTCAGATGCAGGCGATTCGCAGACGATTGGAATCGATCTTGGAACTACTCAATGTACGCTCTCCGTTTACGAAAACAAAGGACCTCGTATCGTCGCTCAAATTCCATGTGTAGTATGGTTGTCGGATGGGGAAATACATGTGGGTGATGAAGTTAACCCATCTAACGATGCGGACGTCTTGTTAAATGCTCACAGATTATTCCACCCGCTTACAACCGAAAACGATTCATTTTTAAAACAATTGACCTTTGATTACAAAAATGGAAAAATCAAACTCAATCATACGAAAGACGCATCGTTTATCGACGTTGAAACATTCGTTTCGTTGTTGTTGTTTAAGATGAAATCAATTGCGGAAAATTATCTTGGTCAAGAAATTTTGAAAGCGGTCATTTCAATTCCATGTTCGGCCACAATTTTATATGAAGAAATGCTTCGACGTTGCGCTTCTCGCGTTGGTTTAAAAGTTGAATGTTTGTTGAGACCAACTTTAGCAGCAGCTTTAAGTCTTTACCACTCGGATGATTATGCTGAAAAATCTAATTTATTGTTATTTGATTTCGGAGGCGGAACAATTGACATATCAATCGTTTCATTCCGTAAAAATTCAATTAGAGAAATAAACAGTTTTGGAGATTGTAAAGGTGGAGTTGATTTTGACTCTGCTTTAGTCGAGCACATGTTGAGTGACACTTATTATGGTCAAAAAATGCAGAAATATGAATTGCATCGAATTGCTAGTAATGCGAAGAATGATATATTGAGAAGCGATCACTTCGAAGCGATCGGGGAAATTGAAGCCACTTACGTGGAGAGAAAAACGTTGAACGAACTGAGCCGATTAATTTATAAGCAATGCATTGAATGTGTGAAAAAATGTTTAGAAAAAGTTAAACTTGATGTCGAGCAAATTTCAGAGGTAATTTTGCTCGGTGGCTGTTCACAAATTCCTAAGATTCAAGCGAAACTCGGAAAATTATTCAAGAATGTTAAGATCAACAAGCGCTATATCAAAAATAATTTGGTTGCAAAAGGAATGGCAATCAAAGCTGCAATCGTAGATGAAAAAATAATGATGGATGTCGAAACGATATTTTTGCACAAATTGTCAGCATCGATTTCGGGCAAAATGAAGTCGATTAACACAGAGGACTTATCCCAACCGTTTGCCAATCGTCGTTTGTCATTCGAATGGAATGAATCTCTTCCATCGCATGTCAAAAGTTTTATGGAACGTGATGATCACGAAGAAAGTGTTTTAAGTCTGTACGAAGATATAAGAGACGAAAAGTATTTATTCTTTAAAAGCATTTGGGTTGATATTACATTCGACATCTATATATGCACCGACGAATGCGGTTTGATTGAAGTGTATGCTTCAAATAAACATGAGAGAATCAAATTGAGAAATCATTTGAAAAATTTGGTGAATGAAAAATCGGCAAAAAACTTCATTAAACTTTTTTCAAGAAACATGAGCTGAATTTTTATTTTAATTTTCAAAACTTCAGCATCTTTTGATTTTGCTAATGATTTCGATCAGTACTTTTGTTTCCTTTTTGCTCAAATTTGTTCAAACAAGAATGAGTTGTGATTTCAGATTTTGTGAACATTTTGAATTCTTTTAATTATACTTATAACAGCTTTTACTTATCACGTTTTTTAAATATTCAAATTATTAAATGAAATGCTTATACAGTTATTTCGCATTAAAAATGTTTACTTAAATCTCATTTTTCTTTGCATTATTTTTAAAGGAGCACATAAATCATTGACACAAACCTACTTTCGCAGCTTTTTCATCAATACATTTTTAGCTTTTTAACGCTAATTAATTTCTTCGTATCGCACTAACGCCGAGAAATTTTTCTTTGTCAGAAGATTTTCAGGTTGCGTGAATTTTGAAGCAGAAAATATAATAAACTTTCGCTTCAAACTTTATCGAAAATCAATTGAATGAATTTATTTCAAAGGCTGACAATAGAATGTTAGATAAGCCCTCTTGAAATAAATTAACTCAATTATGAAGAATTAATTAATAATTATACGAATAAGCATTCGCCCTTGTTAAAAATAAAAATTTAATTCATTAATAGTTTGTTTAATCATCATAAGCTAATTTAGGTTAAGTTTTGCTTGACAAGTTTTTATTATTCAAATACACATCAATCAGTATCTTGACAATAGCAATTCTGATTGAATTGAATGCAGAACCCTGCTTTACCGAAGCTTAGATGCAAATAAATTTGCACTTACCTGCGTCGCATTGCAACTGATTACTCTCTGCTCTAACAAGCAAAAGTATAAAATCAATACTGCGCGTATCATTTTGCTCTTGTAAATATTTGCAGTTTGCTTTCTGGTTATTATACTCTCGTTCTTGAGGCTAAGGATAGAATCGGAGGACGTATTTGCACGAAGAGAGGTCTAAAAGTGAATTGGGTTGATTTGGGTGCCTCTTACATCGGTTCAAATCAATTTAATATTTTAAGAATTGCAAAACAGTTTGAAATAAAGACATACAAAGTCTTTTCAGATGGCCTCTCAATTGATTATGTCGAAGTTTGGTCACAACAGCAAATTTATTTCATTTTTACATTTCCAGGGCAAAAGAACGGTTTACGCATCGGATGGCTTGGGATATGACTCGAAGATCTTGAATACTGATTTGAAAAACTTTTTTGCAATTTCTTGATAATATGGGAAAAGAGGTAAGAAGTCTACTGTAAACTCGTCGTTTCAAATCCTCAAAATGATTCACATTGATTAAAATGAATTCGATTAAATGTAAAAGCTTCGTTTAGGTTCCTCTTGATGCTACATGGCTTTGTGCTTAAGCTAAATAAGGGGACGAAATGACTTATAAAGAATTCATTGAAAAAACCTGTCGAGTTCGGTATGATATCAAATTGCTTAAAGAACAATATTTAACTTGGCAAAACTTTTCACTGCAGTAGTGTAAAAGAAAATGCTTATTCAATTTCAACCTTTATATTCTTAGCTAATGCTTGTGAATTATCTCTTCTTTTTGTATTATGTATTATAAAAATTGCAAGAGGAACTTATTCGTTATTCTCGAATGAAAATGGAGCGCAAGAAAGCAAAATCGATGGAGGTACTATGCAAATATGTGAAAAATTGTCGCGCGAAAAGTAATGTTAAACAAGGCAGTATATTCGATCACTAGAGAAAATAATTATGAGTTGATAAAAACATTGTACGGATTTGAAATCAAATCAAGACGCGTTATATTGGCAATCCCGCCGTGTGTTCAAGCAAAAATTCACTTCTCTACAGCTTTGCCAGCTTTACCTAACCAAGTGCTTCAACGCTTTCCATTGAGTTGTGTTATGACGTGTATTTTTTATTGCAACAAACTTTTTTGGCGTGAAAATGGATTTTGCGGTTTGTCCACAAACCCATCATTAGAATTTTGTGAAGCACAGGAAACCTGCGACGATTCTAAACCTAATGAAGAATATCCTTCTCTGATGGCATAATTCATTAAATAGTAAAAAGCATTTCTTTAACTTTAAATTTATTTCACTTTATAAAGATTTGTTTTTGCGGACAAGAATTGTGAACTTTATCATTTGGATGTTAGTGATAGGAAAGAGCGATTGTGCCAGAGTTTAGCGAAGATTTTCAAGTGCAAAGAAGCTTGAACTGTAAGCATTTTCTTCCTTTTTTAATTTAAAACACATTCTTAAAATCGCAACCGATTCATTACGAAGAGTAAAATTGGGCTGAAGATCAGTACTGCGGAGACGGATACTCAGGCTTATGCCCACTTGGATTCTTAACTCTATTCGATGTTATTATTAGATAGCCGGTTGACAAGAGTCATTTTTCAGGACTGAAATGGCGAAAATTTGGATGAGTTACATGGATGGTATGGTTGAAACTGGTGAACGAGCAGCATTAGAAGTGATTAGTTGTCTTACATCGAGATAAAAAGACGGCTTGTCATCATATATTATCTTATTTTATTCGCATAGTCAACGTTTAATCAAAAATCATAGTTTTAAAAGCTTAAGTCATAATAAAACTGCAATTGGAATGGCTTCTATAATTTGAAAAACGTTACAGAATTTTTAGGAAGAATTAAGTTTAGAAACAGTTGTTACTGGTTACATTTTCAAAACAATTTTTTCTAATTGCAACCACTTTTCAATCATATCTATTGGTCCTTAATTTTGGAATCATTTCTCTTTTGAAAACGGTACGTATGGTCCCTCTCTCTATGCCTCGTCTAATAAATTGTACAATAAAACTTTCTACAACAGACATGGGGTAAAAAATTCGTCCGTTATAAAGAGAAGTCCTTTATAGAGAGATGAACACAATGCTACATGCTCTTTTATTCCGCATCCGTTAATTGAGATGAAGGTTCTTGAGTATTTGCAAGAGATTTTCCAAGGGCAGAGTTTTGTATCCTTTAGTGCTAAGACTCTCTTAGACCGCTAAGAGAGGTTTACTGTAATAATTTCTAAACTTTGGAAGTTTTAAAAAATCCCCTAAATTTATTCGAAAAAGCTAGAAACAAAGAGAAAATTGTTCACAAAATTTTGCATATGAAAAACTTCATGTAATTTCGATGTTTTTATTTTCATTGTTTCTGTTTGATGTTTCTTTGCTCCACTTTGATTTTTATTTACAATTGAATGAATTTATTCCGAAAGGGCCTATCTAACAATGCATATATTATTAGAAAGGCCCTTTCGGAATAAATTCATT
>NCKU01005268.1:0-10445 GCA_003675995.1 Dinothrombium tinctorium
TCGTTGAAATTGAGGTTGAGTAAAAATATTTCATGGTAATAAAGATTAATCAAAGAATGCAATTATTGTGAAATCCCTTCGAATTATTTATAAACAAACGCAATAATGGACAGATTTTTCTGACGCTGGGTGTACGATCGCCTGTTTTCTACACCACTTACGATAGCGATTGCGATTTATTTTGTGCAAATGCCAAATTTTTTATCTTATTAGCGTTCAATTATGCAATTATTCTCGAAAAGCGCGATAGCAAACAATTATATCTTCTTGTTTAAACAAGACTTTCACTTAAATTAGTACAAAAAACGCTTAGATTAGTGCGCTTACTTTGAAAAATTTTCACACTTGTAAAACATTTTCAAAGTTCTAATAATGAAAATATTAATCGGTAACAACGCGATTCGAATTGTTTCAATCAATTGTGAAGTTTAGAGTTGAGAGCAAAAGAAAAGCACAAACTTTGGACGAAAACGAAATCAAACATTGAAAATGATGCTCAACTAAACTGAAAGTGTTCTCTCAAATTTGGCGCGTTTCCGTGTAAACGAAAAAAACGAACGTAAATAGAGAGAGAGAAATGAATGGGCGCTAAGCAGTGAATGAAGCACATGACTTTGTTTACGTTCACGCAACACGTCGACATGCAAGCGATTGAAGAACAATGCTGAAATTGACGTTTTTTCCAACTAATTGATTCGACAATCAATAAATTGTCGACAAACTTTTATCACGAGCTTTTATCATTAACCGATAAACGCGAAACGATTGCTTCACTGTTCACAATGCGGATTCTATTTTGCTTCTATTTTTAAACGCAACCGAATTTTTGTCGATATTCCAAATTTTGACAAACTCTCCTTTTTGTGTGTATAAAATTTTGATTGAATTTTAACTTGTGACCGCTTTCGGCGAATGCAATGAGTGTATCGAAAGAATATTTGATCGTGAATTCAGCTAGTCAACGAAAAGTTCATATTTGCAGTTTCAAGTTCTTGCTTTTATTGTTTATTTCGATTGTAGTAATTATTGTGAACGGATTCTTTCTCCTCAAGATTTATAGTCGATTGTATTTGGTAGGCGAAACCGAAAAAAAGCCATGTACCCAACCAGCTTTCGATGAATATTTACTCACTGTTCGTTGGCCGCCCAGCTTTTGCATGAATCGCGAATGCCAAAACAATAAAGAGCAATGGATTATTCACGGACTTTGGCCCAACTACAAAAATAACGATTCATATTATCCGCAATTTTGTTGCAACAGTTGGCACTTTAATCTCTCACAATTGAATCCGATTGTCCCTCAACTCGAATCCTTATGGCCGAATCTCATTGAACACAAACAGTATTATTCGCTGTGGAAACACGAGTGGTCAAAGCATGGCACTTGTGCTGTGAAACAAGCTAAAACTGAATTTGGTTATTTCAACATAACGCTAATGCTATTTGAAGAATTTTCTGTTGAAAATTATTTGAACAAAGCTGGAATCCATCCGATTACAGCAAACGATCCTCCAATATCGATGGACAAACTGAAATCTGCCATGCAGGTAGTTATTGGCAAACGCGTGCACTTCGAATGTATAAACGTACGTAAAACCATTACCTCATATCCACTGATCGATTCGATTACACTTTGTTTGAATACCTCACTTAATCCAATTGACTGCACTCAAAAGGACTCTAATTGCGAAGATGAGATTGTTTACCCACGAATCAATTTTAATAATTAACAATTCTAAGAAAACTCTGCGAATTTGAGAATTTGTTTAATTAAGTACAAAACTATGAAAATTAATTTAAGAATTAAGAATTATTTTGATTTAATTAATTATTTGTTCAATATTCTCAAAAATTTTGGGGCTCAGGGAAGTAATGTGGCTAAATTCTTTACGCTACATGTACTTTAATTTCATATAATTTCTTTACAAATAAACGGTAAAGGATCAAATAATTGTTTTACTTAGATTCATCATGCCAATTCCAATACATGTGGCAATGACCTTTTGAGATCCTTTCTTATATTCATATCCCTCTGAGTCCACTTTTTCACTACTTTCATCCACTTCAAGTTTAAACGTCACATGAAGAAAAGATTTCATATGCCTTAAAAACTGAATACAATAAGGACTCAGTGGTCCGAGTTGAATTTTTGAAACATCTGTTTGTCCGAGAGCCATAAAAAGACAAGCAAGCGCCTGGTTGTTGGAAGAAAAGCATCCTCCACGATAAATTTCTTCGAACAAGTTAAAAACTGCTTCCACAGCAACATCTTCAGGCACAGAAACACCTTTTTCAGAGCCAGATGGATTTGAAACAGCGTCACTCGTATAAAACACTTCGTTCGTTGTTTCTGCAACTAAACACAAACCAAAACCGGGAGATTTGCCAGAGTGCTTCCCATGACGATGATCAGTGTAAATGTAAACATCTGGTATACATTTCAATAAGTAACCTTTAGCTTTGTCAACGATTCGATTTGCAATACTAGGAGCTACACGAGTTGCAAAAGCGACTCCGCGAATTCGCTTTATTTTTCCACTGTTTAACATATTGACAGGTTTGAGATACTTTCTTATCGGACACCGAAACAAAACCTCTCCTCCTCCATTTGGTGGCAATCCGCGAGAGATCACCTTGATTTCTACTTCAGAGGGGTCTAATATCCCCAAGAATTTGATTAATATTGGAGTTGACGAGTGTTTGAGTGAATCAACTGATACATCTATTTGATCGTTGGTGATTCCAATCAAAGTTACATCTAAAGGCACTTTACAAAAAGGAGCGAAACACAAAAGAACTTCTAAGTAGTACGAAATGCTTCGTTGGAGACTGCACTCGTGTTCAACTTTGCCACCGATCAATAAACCAGGTTTACAAGTCAATTGAGTGCCGGTCTCATCGACTTCATAACTACTGCCATTTGTCAATTTCTCAATCAAAGAAAGTAAATTGAGTTCGTATTCACGCAAACCGACCTCTTCGTGTTTCACGCGGATGTCTTTGATTACCATTGATTTCAACGAAAGCGTCGAAAGAATGAGACGCTGTCGAAAGCAATTGCTGCCTTTAAATTCCAAAAGCGACATTTGTGCGATTCTTGAATGTCGTTCGTTGCAATCGCTGAAAGTTCAACACTAAAAATGTGACTTTTGCTCCTCAAACATGTGCTCAAAATTCAGGGGCTTTGCATAAATTGCGTTACATATCGAGCTTAAATGAGAAATGTTACACTTAAGAGTAGGCGGAAGTATAAGTTGTGGGTGCAGATCCTTCAATATTATAACCATGAATTTAACACACACACACATGGATTTCTATCTGCATACCAAGTTTAATTAATCGGGATCGGGCACAAAAAGCAGTTTCCTTGTAAGATTCAATTTGAAATTAAAGAATCAATGGTCATTTTGTGCACATAAAACTCGTGCAAAGTTTTATTCACATGCTAACTTTATAATTAAGTCTATGGAGTAAATTTTTGTTTTTAATGCTACTAACGATCAACTTCACTGATTTCAATCGGATTTTCTTTTCAACGCTATAATTTTTTAAAACTTAATTTCTATTTAATTTTCTATTAGATATTTATGCAAACAAAAATATTTAAGAATGAGAAATAAAATATTTCTTATTTATCAATTAGATACTTCGACAAACTTTTCATGAAGATCATCGAAAAAGCTTCCAAAAAACCAAATCCGATTAAAATCAGTGAAGTTGATCGCTAGCAACATTAAAAACAAAAATTTACTCCATAGACTTAATTATAAAGTTGGCATGTGAATAAAACTTTGCACGAGCGTTGTGCGCACAAAAACACTATGGACTCTTTAATTTCATATTTGAATCTTTATTAATTAAGACAAAGTTTTGTAAGAAAGCCTCTAGAGCAATCGAATGGTTGCTTAGTTAGTAATTGAAAAGCGATTTTATTCAACATCTTAGCAATCAATTCTATTAATCGTTTTGCGATTGAAAATGGTTAAATAATGGAATTAGAATTTTTTGTTTCTCTTGCACTGTTAAAAAATTTTTATATAAAGGGCAGTTTTTAGAAGGATAAACTGCAGGAATTGACCAAAACACTTTAAAGTGTAGTTCAATTGTTATATATTTTTATGTGATTTAAAGTGTAATTTTAAATGTAATTCAATTTGTTCGAGACTATACTTTAAAGTCCATTTTTAGCATTTCAATTTGAAAGATAATGTGAGATAAAATTATGAATAATGCATTATAATTCGACATACAATATAATTCAACATATTGTTCGCTTTCTTATCCCTCATGTATCGTAAAATTCGAATAAAAAATTACTTCATTCAAGAAAGATTTTATTTGCTTTATTCATGGGCATGTGGAAAGGTGTTTGCCTAAGAATTTGGTTCAAATGAAAACAAAATCGAGTGAGCGAAAACGATTAGTAAGATTTGTAAGATGCGCGATTCTAAACGTAAGGGAGGATTAATATGTAAGAAAGTAAATTAATTAAATTGTTTGTTTGGAAGTTACATGGATACAAAATGAGAAAAGTTAATTTCAAATTAGCCTTAGTTGATAGAGTGTAATGAACAAATTACATGATATTGCAGTGACGCCATAAAAGCTGCTTTGATTCAATTCGATTGGTTGATTTCTGAGCAGAGCTCACTCATCACCGTCAACCACTAGTGTTACCCTTTTAAAGAGTGGACTCTATGTAGCTTTTACTGTAATTTTGGACGCCAAAATTTTCGGAAACTGTGAGAGTAAAACTGCGCTTTGTGCCGCTATTTGTTCGCTTCTCGCTTTAAAATTGAAATAGAGCGGCATTCACTTTGTTCAGAGAGTAGCGCCTTCTCTCATTCATCAATTGCATTCTCGAAATCGGAGCAAAGTGGCGGCGACACTCATTGTACTCTATTCTCTCACTTTATTTTCTGCTCTCTTTCAAACGATTCGAACGCATGAAAAAAGCCTAAAACGGGTGAAGAACTCATGGAGACAAGTAAGTAAAGCGCATTCACTCGCACGCCATTCTGATCTTTCGCTCGTTTCGATTGAAGGCAGCGCGGAATGGGTCAAGTTTTTCAAAGAGAGCGGTTTGCCAAATTCAGCCGCAACCAAATACGCGGTTATATTCAGCAATCACCGCATTCAATTCAATATGCTTCAAGACTTGACAAAAGAGATTCTGTACGATATGGGCATTAAGACGATGGGCGACGTGATTGCCATTCTCCGACACGCGAAAGATGTGTACGAAGAAACTACGAAAGCAAATATTCTCGGCAAACACATCGACTCTGTGAAAAAGTCGCAAAACAATGATGAATCGCATTCTTTAACAACTGCTGCCAATGAAGTCTCTGCGAAGCGGCACTTGGATGAAAGTGAAATGTTGCCGCGAACGAAGATACGGAAAATAGTGCCGCCGAAAGACAGCATTGACTCGAACGGCTACGAGTATATGTCTCAAGGATCGACTTATGTCATACGAATGCCTGGAATAGTTCCAAAATCAGAAAAGCAATTAGGTTCTTCTTCCGGAAATTCTGTCTTCAAAAGACTGGGAGCACAAGAATCAACATCGTCAAATTCATCTGTTTTCTCGCGATTAGGTGCAGCCACTTCATCAACATCAGCACAAAATAAGAATCGTATTGTCGCATCTCTGGGATCGAAAACTACAACGAGCATTTTAAGAGGCGCAGAAGGCGCTTCTTCCTCTCGAATTTTTAGCGGAACGACTCCAGTCAAGGCTACTGCAACTGTGAAACCTACAAATGTTTTGGTTCGTAAATCATTGGCCGAAGCAACAGGACAATCTTCAACCGTAAAAAGAACTTTACCTTCTTCGCAGCGAATCTTAACAACTACAAAACAGTCTAATTTAGGTTAGTTTATTTTTAGCTGCAGTTTGATAAACTTTTTCAATAACTAGGAATGTCTCTTCATTCAATGAGCTCTCCTGTGAATGTCAAAGATAGATTGGGAACGAAATCTTCAGCTGCTACTGTCACAACAAATGCGGCAAAAACGATCGTGATTAATAAACCTCAAGAAGTTAAAAGAAACACATTATCTCTTAAAAAAAGTATATTTGATAGACTTGGACCTATGAAACTATGAGTTTAATGATGCGGACAATTTAAAACGAACTCTTTTCATGAAGCGAACACGTCGTCCGAAACATGTTTTTGCATGACATAAGAATTCATCATCTCTCGAGCGTTTTCGTAATCGACCTTTTTGATAAATGACACTATATGAGTGAGAGTTTCGGGCAGTAAGACGTTTAAAACATAAGAGAAGCTCTGTCAAAAAATAAAACATTTACTTTGTTCTTTCATCATTTCATTTTCTTACCGACAATTGGTTTCCAGCAAATAAAGTTTTTAAACAGCCGCTTATGTATTTACATTGAAACTCCGAAAACATAGAATGTTTGATAAAATGAGCGTGAAACCTTCGTGTTTGAAGACAGTTAAAACTCTGGTGATAAAAGGATGAAACCTAAAAAAAGTTTGATTAAGCATTTGAAGCAGTTTTTTTTTGTAAACCTTTTCATTTTGAATTGCTTTCAATTTTGAAAAATACTTGTGTTTTATCAACCAACAAATGTTATTACACTTCAAATCGGGAATGGAAGTAAGTTTCCGCGTTTCTCTCGCTAACTTTTGAATCTGTTTCTTAGTCAGCCTTTTCTGGATATCGCTCGCTCCTTGCAAATAAGGTCCCGAATCAAGGCACTCGTTTTGATCTATTTCAAAATCTCTTTGAACAAACTGAACCTCTTTAGAATCCTTTTTTGGCGTTTTTTCACTTTCATTTTCATCTTCGACTTCAGTTACATCGATCGTTTTGTACTTATCATCAGGAAGCAAGTTAATCAATTCACTAAAATATGAGTGAGGGTCCTTTTCATTTTCCACACTATTTTCAGCTTTAACAAAACTATTTTCAAATTGGCTTGTTTCATCATTTAACGTGCTGCTGGAATGATTGCTTGAATCATTTGCTTCGAGTTCAGTCAAAGTTGAGGTTTTGCGTTTTTTAGACTTTTTTGTTCTATCAGCTGATGAACGTTTTAAGATCACCTTTTGTTTTGTGAGATTACCGTTGTTATTCAATTCTAATCGAAGTGAATTTCGAATGTTGCCTCTTCTAAGCTTCTTAGCTTCCGTCGCATTATTCCTTTCGGTTGAATTGTTTTCAGAGAGCGTGTGTTCAACTTTTTCCGTGATATTATCACATTCTTGAAACGAATGTTCATCAATGGTAGGTTCGTTAACGTTTTTTGGAGTGCCATTAATTTCTTTTTCTTGAATACTTTGCGAACAAATCTTTTTCGATTTTACTTTCCGAGAAGTTTTCTTTCGCTTTGCGTTAGCTTTTTCGATCTTATTTGAAGCAGATTGTATATGCTTGGCATCGATTGTTTCAATTAGATCACCATTTGTTTCGTCACCATTTTTGATGCGGCGTTTGCTGCTTTTCGAGCGATCGTTCGTCGACAAACTTGAAGAGCAGGCACATGCATTGTCTGTGTTGAACACCTCGACTTTCGTCGTCTTGATTTCAACTTTTTTCGTCCGACGTTTGCGTCTCGTTTTCATTTTCATACACACAGGGAAATGAATAATAAAAAGCTTTTACTACTTAAGCGTGAAACGTAAGCGTTCGAAGAGCGAGCGAATCGCTCAGCGATCAAATGTGTGATGAGCGTGCGTCGAGCAGTGGAGTGTGGAGAGCGCGATTGTTGCAAAAAGAGGACCAAAAAGAGGACCAACCGTGCGTCGCGCGGTGCCCGCAATGGAAGCGTCGTAAACAGCCCTCACAAACACCTGCCCTCAAACTTTGAATAAACCTAAGGGTTGTGCCCAAGAGACGGGCCCCAAGCGAAGCTCGACCGTGAGGCGAGTCAGCGGGAGCTCTGAATGGAGGGACGCTATCTGTCGGCGATCGGATGATCGTTGATTCAATCGTCTCGTTACGAGACTCGCTTCCATTCGTACAGCAGTTTGTTTCGCTTTTATATCCTCTTATATTGAGCGCTCAAAATTGACGGCTTCTAAACTTTTGCTTGTAATTAAGCACGTTCGCTTTCGTTATTTTTGTACTTATTCATTTTTTACAAGTCTCAAAAATTTATTTTCAATGATTTTATTATAAAAGTGATAAAAGCA
This sequence comes from Dinothrombium tinctorium, assembly GCA_003675995.1. Lineage (NCBI taxonomy): Eukaryota > Metazoa > Arthropoda > Arachnida > Trombidiformes > Trombidiidae > Dinothrombium > Dinothrombium tinctorium. Next base: position 8,169 of record NCKU01005268.1, read on the forward strand.
ATCCAAGTAAACTGAAATGTAAAAGGTGTATGGATTAAAGCGCAACCGAAATATTCAAATTCAAAAAATTCAAAAAAATTCATGAAATAGCAAATATAGTGGAGAGCAAAAGTTTTGTTCTTTCGAAAAACAAGCACAACTTTTGGAAAACTTAATTCATAAAATGTGAAAAATCAAAGCACTTTCGCATTAGAATGAATTAATTTATTCCGAAAGAGCCTATCTAATAATAAAGCAATTCTTGCTATTTTATATATAAATATATAAATATTGATGTTTTAAACTTAAAAATCTTCGTTCAACATTTAACCAATTAAACTTTTAAAGCATTTCATTTATGTTTATATATTACAATTCAAAATGCACTGCATTGTTTAATTTTAGTATATTTGCAATTGTTGGATATCACCTTTATTTTGAGGCAAAATAACAGATGAACAGTAATCAAAATGGGGCAATATGATCGTATTATAAATAAAAAGTGTGGCTCACTGACAAAAATTTTCTTTAATTCTTCGAAGAAAATTCACGTTTTGACAAATCTTCTTTGTTATTTATTCAACATGATTTTTCAATGAAAATGTTCATCCAACATAACGCCTAAATATTTAGGTAAAAGACTTGACAACTTCTGCTACCTCATTATTGATTTTAAAAGCAAATTTCGAATAATATAATTTTCGTAATTTCATCAATATGCAAAAAATCATAGTCTTTACAAATTCATTTATAATCTGTTTTCGAAAACTATTAATCAAGTTTCAAATACATTTAACCCAAACATTGTATATGTAAATTCAAAATGATCACTTCACATTCTTTGTGAGCTATTCGTTTTTTATTTCAATGATCACTTAAATTCAGATAGGACATTTTTCGATGAATCTATGACTATAAATTAAGTGTTGAAAATTACAAACCTTTGTGTAAATAAAGCGATCATACCAATGCTCATACATACATCATACATGATCATACAAATAAAAGCATAAAAAACCTTTCTTTTAAAGTGAACAGAGTGTAATTTGAAATAAGAGTTAAATTTTAGTTACAAACTTAAGTAATTAACTTTATGCTTATTTTTGTGCTTCTTATCAATTAAACTTTTCGAATCGAGAGTGAATGTTTTCGTTTTACATTTGAGTAAACTACGCTGACTTGTTTAACAGTATTCTCTTTCTCGAGTGATGAGTATGGACCCTCATTCAAAATAAAATATACTGAAGTGAATGCTTTCCACATTTTTCATTTAAATGATGGACACGAGATAAGCATCACATGGAAATTACATGCAACAATAAGTAGAGAATCCTCCATTTATTTTTAATCCTTATTATTTCGTTGTTTCAATCTTCTAAAAATACGCGTTTTTTGGTTGAAAACGGCATATTTGCGGAAAACCAGGAAATTCGTTGATTTTTTATTTTCTTTTTGTTTCGCGTGTGTTCTTGTGTTTATATGTGAAAAATCATTTTTTTTTGTTTGAAAAATTATTTGATTTCATATTAAATTAAAAGTACTCTAAAAATAAAAAAGCTTGCAGAGTTTGTTTGGGTCAAGCATTCACGGCCTTTTGAGAAATCGTGAATATTATCAAAAAGTCAAAATTAGCTTTTAAAATTTTTATTTTCTTTTGAATTTTTAAATGTTCATTGATTATGAAAAAACATTGTAAAATGTTTTAAATTTTTTATAAAAATTTTTAAATTTTTCAAAATGAAACTTTTAGGAAGTTTGAGTCAATTTTTAACCCTAGTGTAATTGAACACAACACTGTTATAAATGCAATCAATATAATTAATCAAGTGAAATCTAGTAAATCCTCTTGTCTTACTTTAAAATTATGTTGCAATGCATTTAGCCGTGCATTATTCATTTTATTTAAGAAAATGGTGCATTCTTTTAAAATTACCGAGAAATTAAATATTGGCCAATTAAGCTGTGTACTTTTTTCTACAATGGACTCTAATATGATAAATTCTGATAGGGCGGTCGTTGTTGACGTTGTTGCTAAATTAATGTTACGTTTGTTGTGTATTTATAACATTATTTCGAATGAAACCGAGTTTTAAAAAAGATTAAAATCGCTCTGATTTTAAAATACGAATTTTTGAGCAACACTTTGTTTGTTAAATAAAATTTTCGGTGCTTTTAACGAGTTAACATTTGTTTGTATAGAATGTTTTTTAGACATTCATTAGGATGTCACATGAAATTTTAGAAGAATTAAGTACAAAACAAATAAAAACATTTGTTAATAAACTAATTAATTTTTTA
>NCKU01005269.1:0-10435 GCA_003675995.1 Dinothrombium tinctorium
ATAAAACCACACGGTTAAACACCTTTCCATATAAATCATACAAAAATCACATATATTTCATTTTTATGCATAAATTTGCTTTTAAGAGTTAATTTTCAATGTTTAATTTTGTCCGTTACGACTGAAACTGTATGCTAAAACTTCGGAAAGAAGTTTTCCGACTCCCAGGGCTAACAAAGAAGAAATTCTAAATATTAACTACAACTTATTGCGATTCTATTAGGATTAAACATATTATTTTCAAGAGAACATATGTCTAACAAATTATCTAACCACGATGGCGAAAATGGAATTATTTAAAAATTAAAATAATTGAAAATTTCTAATTATTTTTAGATAACTCATTTCAACTTACAAGGGCAAAATTTACATAAGTAATCGAAATTCAAATGAAAATAAAAAGATAAATTCTAATGAATTTTGCTTGCTTTAAAGCCTAATATCAATGTTTCTAAAATCGAAATTAACGTTTTTCATATCTCATAAAACTATTTTTAATTTCTGCACCACTTAAATGTTCAGCAGTATTAAGGACAAAAATGCTTTATAATGAGAATAACTCAGGGGAAAATATTCAAACAGTTTTATACCCGTATAAAGTGTTGGGATAAGAAATTTAAAAAATGTGATAAGAATAGTTAATCATGCTTATGTGAAATATCGCAATGGCGTAAGAATAAGGAATGGAAAGGACGAAAAAATTTGGCATCGAGTAGTCTAGAAGTGTTAAAGTGGGAAAAGTGGAAATGCAAAGCAAATCTATTAAGGTCAATCCTCCAACCTTAGAGTGCACTAAAATCAACATATACAAAGTTTAACTTACAGCTGAGGTGAAGACTGGAGATCGCCGCCTTCTTCCGCACTTCTGAGCGAAACTACTCCGGGCGAAGAAAGCGCTGTCGTCGGTGTCGAGGTAGGACCCAATGATATTAATGACTGCGCCGAGGCACAACTCAAAGAAGAGTGACCGCCGCCACCTCCTGTTCCCCAAAAGTTGATGGAAGAAGAGTGTGCTGAAGTCGAGAAAAAGTCCGGCGGCACTTCGCATGGAGAAGACGCGTGCATTGGTATTGAACTGTTCAACGGGCTCAAAGGAGAATCAATAAAACACGGCGGTGGCTGCGAATGGGCGAAAAATGCACTGCTCGGACCAGCAGCAGTCTCGCCCTTCATGCACGAGTTTATGTGCGGTGTCGCCAGTGCGACTACATTAGACGCAGACGAAGGTGACGAAGAAGATGATGAATTTATTTCCAGCTCGTCTCCCTTCAACAACTTCTTGAACTGATGCACGACTCCTTCTCTTCGGAAAAAGATGCTAAACACGTCCGGCAATTTCTCCATCAACACGTACGCCATTTGAATCGCGCCCACCACCACTCGCAAATCGCTCGACGGCAACATCGCTGCGATGTGACTCGACACGGCGTGGTTCTTTAAAACAGATCGCAATAGATCGGGCGGTGCATAGTATATGATACGCAATAAAGCTCTTAGGCACTTGTGGCGAACTGATGGTCCGGCAGAACTGCTGTACACCTCGTACAACACACCGAACAGCGCTTTTATAAAGCTGGTCGCCAGTTCTGGTTCTTCTTCTAAACATACTGCGCGCGGATCTAAGTTCACGCCATCGGCACTCGATGAAATGCCACCATCGCTTGCGCTCGAGTTCACTCGACGCTGCACTGGTCGCGATGTTCCTGTGTCCTCGTTTATTTGTTGCATTGAATTAAAGTCTATCACATAACTTCTGCCCATTGTTGATAAGCTAATCTCATCTTCGCCCGACTGATGCGCCGCTTCCAACATCCTGCTATCCACACTCGAGTACGGATGCCACATGCCGCGATTGTCTTTCCACTGCCACACAACTGTTTCACTCGAAGTATTCACTTGCTTTGTCAAAAATTTGTCCACGCTGAACACACCGTCCGTTGGCAAACGCGGCATCAACTCGCCAATCAACGATGTTATCTCGTATGACTCTTGCGGACTTCTCGGTGTCAATTCGATTTCCTCCTTCGCACTACTCGTTCCCAACAATAAGAATCGTAATGTTTCTGATATATCTGCAAACAAAACAAATGCATAACTGTAAAAAATTATTCAATATAAAAACCTCAATATTCAATATTCGATTCAAAAGCACGTACTCAATTTTAACAACTCTACAGCTAGCCGCGGAGAAGATGAACACATCGTCGCTAGCATTCTGATCACCATCACAAAAGTTCCCGTGCTTATGATTGGAGGAGAGACAAGCAGTAACTGCTGCACATTATTGAGCAAATTGTTCCCTGCGATTTCGGAGAGGATATTCGCGTCGTTTTGATAACTGTCGACAAGCCTCGAAAACGCCAAGCAAATACTCTCCACACACTTCTTATCCTGATTGTTCAAATGCGTGGTCAGCGTCTTTAGAGATTCTTGCACCAGAGAAAACTCGTCTCCATTCAAATTTTGGCAACAGTTCGCTGTTATCGATAGAGCAGCTCGTTGAGCATTGATCGAGAAAAAGTCCAGATACATGAGACAAGCAGACACTCCTTTCGCGTGAAGTATTGCTTTGCTGTGCCGTCGAGAAAGCATTTCCAACGCAGTCAACGACTGCTCAGCAACGTCCATACACTGAATCACTTGCAATTTCTCCAAAAACACGGGTACTGCTTCCACGACCACTGCAGATGAGCGCGGTAACGATTCCATCATGTAAGTCAACGCACGACAAGCGTGGTTCATTATATCGAAATTGTGGTCCATTTGCAAAAGAACGATCAAAGCGGGCACCGCTTGCTTCACCGGAAAACCGGCCAATGTGTCTTCATTGCCCATCACTAGTAGTTGGCACATTTCCATCACTGCCTGCAACTGCTGACCCTCGTCTCCCTGCGCCTGAATGCCTTGTATCAACTGCTGCGCCTTGCTGCTCGTATTGTTTCCCATCGAACGATGCAATAAATGCTGCACTCGCGGACCAAGTGCTCCGAACAAGTGCGGCGGCAATCCACGAGCTTCTAGTATCGCTTGCAGGCGACCCATTTCGTTTTCGTCCGACTCGCTGTCCACCGCACCACCGCCACCTCCGCTGCCGCTACCAGCGAGAGACATAGAATTCGAAGAGGTAGCTATCAATGACGAGCTGAAATTATTGCCTGCCGCTCCGTCCGCTCCGCTGCCGTTCGCCCCACCATCTCCTCGCGATGAGCCATTCTCTTCCATCACACTCGCCGCAGACTTGTGATGACTGCGAAAAAAGCCGTGTCCTCTCGACGTTCCTCTGCTCGCTAAGCCCGAAGAAGAAGAGGACGCACCACCAACAGCAGACGATGTGCTTCCTCCTCCTCCTCCTCCGCCGTTCAACACCGCACTCGACGAGGACGCGCTGCTGCTGCTCGTTGGGACTTTTCCTGTCAGACGGGAGGAACGCCGCCTCGTACTGGCGCAAGACCCCGTTGTTGGATCTAATGCCTCTTTGCAACTGTTCGAACCAATTCTGGAGCTTTTCTCCGCCGTCGCACTCTCCACTCTCGATGTCAATCCACTCGCCTTGCGACTCTTCCGCCGACTCACCGTCGGACTGCTACTCTCCGCGAGCTGAGAGTCGCCGCGCTTTTCTTTTTCCGACACTCCGCTCGACGTGCCACTGCCTGCTTCGGCAGCGTCCGCTTCCTTCCGACTCTTCTTCCTCTTCGCCGAGCCTCTGCCACTCGACGACCACTCGCTCGACACTTCGCTCGACCTACTATCGGACGTGAGACTACTCGCAGTGCTCGCCTCGCTCTCCTTCAATACACCATTTGCTCTCTTCGCCTTTTTCGCCACGCACTCCTCACTCTGCTCCTTATGCTCCTTGTGCTCTTCCTCTCTTTCCTCGCTCCTCGCCTCGGCCAAAGATCGCTTCTCACTAGACGAATGTAATTCTCTGTTGCTGCTGGCAATCGCCTCGCTTTCGGCCTGCCTTTGAAGGGCCTGTGTTTGAGATCTGAAAACGAAAGCAGACAATCTTTGTGAACTCACGCATCACTTCGGGCCACTCTCGCCACTCATCGCTAACCTCGTTCTAATCGGTGACCGCCAAACAACGCTCCGAATGCCACTCGATGTCGAGCAGCAATTCTCAGACGAAGACGAAGATGCAAAAGATGCAACGTTTGGCCCCCCTTTGCTACTGTTTGTTCGCTTATATCGCAATGCCATCAAACAACACTACACACACACAACACTCTTTCATTGCATTGCACAATCGTTTCTTTTTCTTTTATTTCCGATAATTTCTCCTTCGAAATGCTATCCGAAAAACACTTTCTTTATTCGAAAATAGAATTTTCTGAAAACGAACGAAAAACGGGGCGAACTTAACTCGTAAAGTTCGTGCGTTTTGCTTCTATTCTTTGAGACAAAATCGAAACAAAACCGAATTGCGTTTCCGTCAGCTGCGAGTGACGTTTTAAGCGACGCGTTCAAAGCGCGTGGGGCTCGGCGAATGGGGAGCGCACGGCGCACTCACCATAACATTGTCGCTGAGCATTTAATTCTTCGCGTTTTGCAATTTTTCTGTTTGTTTAATTTGCCGTTAAATCCTCAATTTATGGTTTTCACGCGTTTCTTGAATTTCGCATATCTGTTCCCAATCACTCGATGCAATATTCTCGAATCTCTGTTTTCGCACTTTCCGCCTTCTTTTAAATTCAGCGTTCGTTTTGTTCTCCGTAATGAATGGGTTGAATGTTTGAAATACAAAACTTGTTTTTCACTTTCGTTTTTTAGCTAGAAATTCATTAAAAAATCAATTTCACGATAAATATTTACTACTTTTTCATGTTCACTGCACGCATAATTACAATTTCTCATGAAAACTTTTTGTTACAATTTACTTTACATTAGTTTTTATTTTTAAAATTAATTAACAGTTTTGATTTTCATTACTTTCGTCAAATCTGAATTCGAAAATCAATGCTGAGCTAATGAAAATGCTTTGTTAGGAAAAAATTTTTTCTCATAACGCTTATCACACTTTTTCCGCTAAACTCGCATTTCGCTTTAACATCTTTGCAATATACAAATAGCTAGAATTAATCTCGGTTAAGATTTTAAGAAACAAGTGCATGAAAACGCCTCTCGATATGAAATACATCAATACAGGTTGTACAAAAATAAACTGATATATTTTTCATTTAGGTGCAATTTTTGAAGAATTAATTAAATTTCGTTTTTCACTTGTAAAACGAGGTCTGACATTTTGAGCGTTTTTTTTTGTACAAAGCATTGATAGTTGTGTCATTTAAAAACAAGGCAAAAAAAAACAACGTAGAATTGGTTTTCAATAAGGTCATCGTTATTTACAATTGAATAATGTGAAATTTAACCATTTTAAAAAAACTTCAAAACATGCAAAATGCTTGTTAAAAATAAACATAAAAACGAAACTAAATGTAATTGAGCTTTGATCTGTTTTATTTTTTGTTTAGGCGAAGTTTGTGTAATTAATAATTTAGATTTTTTTTTATATTTCAAATAAATAAAATTGAAAGTTCACAGATGGTGATAATAGAGAAAACGACGCAAAAAGTCCCCTGGTTCAATTCGATTGGTTGGTTTAGGGAAAGCCTTTCTATCATGCATTACGATTATCGTGTCAAATAGTGGACTTTGATAGCGATAACTGTACTATGCTATTTGGACAAGTATGCGTAAATATTTTACAAAATAACAATTATATGCGATGCCAAATATTCCTTGAAATATGCTGAAAACACTAAAACACACACAAAGGATACAATTATTTCAAAATTGCTTCTGTTTTTCATAAGCATTTAAAAATTTGCATCAGTACAATTTTTTAGAAACTGTGCACAGAAAGCTGAAAACCAATGCGTGATTTAAAACACGTTTTCTAGCATTGTTCGAAAGAAGAGAAATGAGAGCGAAAACGGTTCGCAACAAGACAGCGATCGATGGCAAACATGAAAAGCACGTTAAAAATCACGTGCATTTGTTTACAGTGAGGGACACGCCTTCGAAGGCGCGGCAAAGTGAAGGATTGAAGACAAAGACGATACACGTTTCGAATGGCAACGGTGCAATGCGCAGTCGCACAAAGCGTTGAATTACATATGAGAGAAGAGTGTGTAAAGGCGACCTTTCTTTGAATCCAATTCGAACAGTGGTCGTTTAGAGAAAACGCGAAGCATAAATGCAATGAAAGAGTGTTGTGTGTGTGTAGTGTTGTTTGATGGCATTGCGATATAAGCGAACAAACAGTAGCAAAGGGGGGCCAAACGTTGCATCTTTTGCATCTTCGTCTTCGTCTGAGAATTGCTGCTCGACATCGAGTGGCATTCGGAGCGTTGTTTGGCGGTCACCGATTAGAACGAGGTTAGCGATGAGTGGCGAGAGTGGCCCGAAGTGATGCGTGAGTTCACAAAGATTGTCTGCTTTCGTTTTCAGATCTCAAACACAGGCCCTTCAAAGGCAGGCCGAAAGCGAGGCGATTGCCAGCAGCAACAGAGAATTACATTCGTCTAGTGAGAAGCGATCTTTGGCCGAGGCGAGGAGCGAGGAAAGAGAGGAAGAGCACAAGGAGCATAAGGAGCAGAGTGAGGAGTGCGTGGCGAAAAAGGCGAAGAGAGCAAATGGTGTATTGAAGGAGAGCGAGGCGAGCACTGCGAGTAGTCTCACGTCCGATAGTAGGTCGAGCGAAGTGTCGAGCGAGTGGTCGTCGAGTGGCAGAGGCTCGGCGAAGAGGAAGAAGAGTCGGAAGGAAGCGGACGCTGCCGAAGCAGGCAGTGGCACGTCGAGCGGAGTGTCGGAAAAAGAAAAGCGCGGCGACTCTCAGCTCGCGGAGAGTAGCAGTCCGACGGTGAGTCGGCGGAAGAGTCGCAAGGCGAGTGGATTGACATCGAGAGTGGAGAGTGCGACGGCGGAGAAAAGCTCCAGAATTGGTTCGAACAGTTGCAAAGAGGCATTAGATCCAACAACGGGGTCTTGCGCCAGTACGAGGCGGCGTTCCTCCCGTCTGACAGGAAAAGTCCCAACGAGCAGCAGCAGCGCGTCCTCGTCGAGTGCGGTGTTGAACGGCGGAGGAGGAGGAGGAGGAAGCACATCGTCTGCTGTTGGTGGTGCGTCCTCTTCTTCTTCGGGCTTAGCGAGCAGAGGAACGTCGAGAGGACACGGCTTTTTTCGCAGTCATCACAAGTCTGCGGCGAGTGTGATGGAAGAGAATGGCTCATCGCGAGGAGATGGTGGGGCGAACGGCAGCGGAGCGGACGGAGCGGCAGGCAATAATTTCAGCTCGTCATTGATAGCTACCTCTTCGAATTCTATGTCTCTCGCTGGTAGCGGCAGCGGAGGTGGCGGTGGTGCGGTGGACAGCGAGTCGGACGAAAACGAAATGGGTCGCCTGCAAGCGATACTAGAAGCTCGTGGATTGCCGCCGCACTTGTTCGGAGCACTTGGTCCGCGAGTGCAGCATTTATTGCATCGTTCGATGGGAAACAATACGAGCAGCAAGGCGCAGCAGTTGATACAAGGCATTCAGGCGCAGGGAGACGAGGGTCAGCAGTTGCAGGCAGTGATGGAAATGTGCCAACTACTAGTGATGGGCAATGAAGACACATTGGCCGGTTTTCCGGTGAAGCAAGCGGTGCCCGCTTTGATCGTTCTTTTGCAAATGGACCACAATTTCGATATAATGAACCACGCTTGTCGTGCGTTGACTTACATGATGGAATCGTTACCGCGCTCATCTGCAGTGGTCGTGGAAGCAGTACCCGTGTTTTTGGAGAAATTGCAAGTGATTCAGTGTATGGACGTTGCTGAGCAGTCGTTGACTGCGTTGGAAATGCTTTCTCGACGGCACAGCAAAGCAATACTTCACGCGAAAGGAGTGTCTGCTTGTCTCATGTATCTGGACTTTTTCTCGATCAATGCTCAACGAGCTGCTCTATCGATAACAGCGAACTGTTGCCAAAATTTGAATGGAGACGAGTTTTCTCTGGTGCAAGAATCTCTAAAGACGCTGACCACGCATTTGAACAATCAGGATAAGAAGTGTGTGGAGAGTATTTGCTTGGCGTTTTCGAGGCTTGTCGACAGTTATCAAAACGACGCGAATATCCTCTCCGAAATCGCAGGGAACAATTTGCTCAATAATGTGCAGCAGTTACTGCTTGTCTCTCCTCCAATCATAAGCACGGGAACTTTTGTGATGGTGATCAGAATGCTAGCGACGATGTGTTCATCTTCTCCGCGGCTAGCTGTAGAGTTGTTAAAATTGAGTACGTGCTTTTGAATCGAATATTGAATATTGAGGTTTTTATATTGAATAATTTTTTACAGTTATGCATTTGTTTTGTTTGCAGATATATCAGAAACATTACGATTCTTATTGTTGGGAACGAGTAGTGCGAAGGAGGAAATCGAATTGACACCGAGAAGTCCGCAAGAGTCATACGAGATAACATCGTTGATTGGCGAGTTGATGCCGCGTTTGCCAACGGACGGTGTGTTCAGCGTGGACAAATTTTTGACAAAGCAAGTGAATACTTCGAGTGAAACAGTTGTGTGGCAGTGGAAAGACAATCGCGGCATGTGGCATCCGTACTCGAGTGTGGATAGCAGGATGTTGGAAGCGGCGCATCAGTCGGGCGAAGATGAGATTAGCTTATCAACAATGGGCAGAAGTTATGTGATAGACTTTAATTCAATGCAACAAATAAACGAGGACACAGGAACATCGCGACCAGTGCAGCGTCGAGTGAACTCGAGCGCAAGCGATGGTGGCATTTCATCGAGTGCCGATGGCGTGAACTTAGATCCGCGCGCAGTATGTTTAGAAGAAGAACCAGAACTGGCGACCAGCTTTATAAAAGCGCTGTTCGGTGTGTTGTACGAGGTGTACAGCAGTTCTGCCGGACCATCAGTTCGCCACAAGTGCCTAAGAGCTTTATTGCGTATCATATACTATGCACCGCCCGATCTATTGCGATCTGTTTTAAAGAACCACGCCGTGTCGAGTCACATCGCAGCGATGTTGCCGTCGAGCGATTTGCGAGTGGTGGTGGGCGCGATTCAAATGGCGTACGTGTTGATGGAGAAATTGCCGGACGTGTTTAGCATCTTTTTCCGAAGAGAAGGAGTCGTGCATCAGTTCAAGAAGTTGTTGAAGGGAGACGAGCTGGAAATAAATTCATCATCTTCTTCGTCACCTTCGTCTGCGTCTAATGTAGTCGCACTGGCGACACCGCACATAAACTCGTGCATGAAGGGCGAGACTGCTGCTGGTCCGAGCAGTGCATTTTTCGCCCATTCGCAGCCACCGCCGTGTTTTATTGATTCTCCTTTGAGCCCGTTGAACAGTTCAATACCAATGCACGCGTCTTCTCCATGCGAAGTGCCGCCGGACTTTTTCTCGACTTCAGCACACTCTTCTTCCATCAACTTTTGGGGAACAGGAGGTGGCGGCGGTCACTCTTCTTTGAGTTGTGCCTCGGCGCAGTCATTAATATCATTGGGTCCTACCTCGACACCGACGACAGCGCTTTCTTCGCCCGGAGTAGTTTCGCTCAGAAGTGCGGAAGAAGGCGGCGATCTCCAGTCTTCACCTCAGCTGTAAGTTAAACTTTGTATATGTTGATTTTAGTGCACTCTAAGGTTGGAGGATTGACCTTAATAGATTTGCTTTGCATTTCCACTTTTCCCACTTTAACACTTCTAGACTACTCGATGCCAAATTTTTTCGTCCTTTCCATTCCTTATTCTTACGCCATTGCGATATTTCACATAAGCATGATTAACTATTCTTATCACATTTTTTAAATTTCTTATCCCAACACTTTATACGGGTATAAAACTGTTTGAATATTTTCCCCTGAGTTATTCTCATTATAAAGCATTTTTGTCCTTAATACTGCTGAACATTTAAGTGGTGCAGAAATTAAAAATAGTTTTATGAGATATGAAAAACGTTAATTTCGATTTTAGAAACATTGATATTAGGCTTTAAAGCAAGCAAAATTCATTAGAATTTATCTTTTTATTTTCATTTGAATTTCGATTACTTATGTAAATTTTGCCCTTGTAAGTTGAAATGAGTTATCTAAAAATAATTAGAAATTTTCAATTATTTTAATTTTTAAATAATTCCATTTTCGCCATCGTGGTTAGATAATTTGTTAGACATATGTTCTCTTGAAAATAATATGTTTAATCCTAATAGAATCGCAATAAGTTGTAGTTAATATTTAGAATTTCTTCTTTGTTAGCCCTGGGAGTCGGAAAACTTCTTTCCGAAGTTTTAGCATACAGTTTCAGTCGTAACGGACAAAATTAAACATTGAAAATTAACTCTTAAAAGCAAATTTATGCATAAAAATGAAATATATGTGATTTTTGTATGATTTATATGGAAAGGTGTTTAACCGTGTGGTTTTAT
>NCKU01005270.1:0-10431 GCA_003675995.1 Dinothrombium tinctorium
AAAGTATTACTATATTTTATCTCTTTTGCGAGTTATTTTTACTCAAAAAAGTGATTTCTTACTTTCTGAACAGCTTGTATAATGTATTTCAATGAATGAAGTGAAATTTTGGCCTGTTGTATCTTGAGAAAATGAGAGTTGACACTTAATATTGCAACTTCATTTAACACTAATGAGATTCTATCAAGTGTTATAGGTTTCAAAATGATTTCAACTTTATACCTTCGCTTGTTAGCATTCAGATAGAACTTYATGTSTGTTTAGAATTATCCCCATCATTGTTGTGAATTTTGCGCGTGAGGCAAGTTATTCGCGTGCAATTTTAACATTAAGTYTATAGCAGAAAATTTTTTTCGATTGTGAGCCTAAATCTCAACCGATTTTCATTCGGTTTGTTTTAAATGAAACCACTATTCAGCTACTGTTTTATGAAAGATGTCTGATAATTCTGTATAAAAGTCCTGAAAATATGCTCTTACGTTACTTTAACATAAATAATAATACAGATAAAAATATAAATATCTTGCACATAATTTGTTGAACATTTAAAACAAACCGAATGAAAATCGGTTGAGGTTCAGGCCTACAATCGAAAAAACAATTTTTTGCTATACACTTAATGTTAAAGTTTGCATGCGAATAACTTGCTTCACGCGCAAAATTCGCACGATGATGGGGGAATTCTTAACACCCAGATGAAGTTCTATATGCATATTAAGTTTCATTGAAATATGGATCAGACACGAAAAGAAGTTTGCTTGTTAAATATTTTAAGCGATTCATCATAGAAAATAAAGGTTTCATAGATCAAATTAAAAAGTGTAAACAATCTTCAAACACTTAAAGCAATTTCGAAATCATTTCATACTTTATTGTAAAGTTGTGTGTTTTATATATTGAAAATTAAAGAGTTAAAATTGTGCTTTAACGAGGTTTTAATCTCTTCCTCTTGATTTTGTCTAAAATCTTGTAAAACTTTTTAGTTCTTTAGTTTTTAGATAATCTTTTACTGTTTTGGGTAAGAACTTTGTGTACAATTTAAGTAATTAAATTAAAAACATGAGTTTAAATTAGCAACAAATAATCAAAATAAAGCAATCGAAACTTAAAATTTAAAATGTCATACCAGCCACTCTCCTATAAAAGGCGATGTACTACTGGTGCAAAATAAAATGTTTCGATAATCGAAAGATGAGCTTAACTGCAAAGCAACATAATGAATAAAGGGTCTCGTTAAATTGGCTTTGCAGTTAAGCTCACTTTCGATAATCGAAAAACTTCATTTTGAATCGTAGTAGGTTAATGGTTTAATTTCGATCTTTTAACAAAAAGCCTGATTAAATGCAAACGTAAACATTATAAAACAAAGAAAACAAGCGAGAATCTGTGTAAAATGTTGATCTTTATAATTAAAAATTAGAATGAGCCTTACAACCTTTGAATGAATAAATTTTGACAATCCTGCCATCTGACGGCTGATTTATAACTCAATTTCACTCTAGGAACATTCTTTACGCCTTTTTAGCTGAATATTTTTTAAATAAATTTACAGAAAACAGTATTTAGCATAAATCACTTAACTACACACTGCAATGCAAAGTTAACTTTTGATTATTTCTGCATAAAACTTCAGCTTAATGCAGCATCTTCTCAATTCACATGATAACTTGTATGCGTTCTCCTTGACAATATTTTCCAAACAAAGAACAAATATGCTTTACCTAAAGTATTATATAGGATATTTCTTTAAAGATGTCTACAGTGTTTTCCTTAACTTCTAAAAATAAAACTCTGACAACTCAATTTTGAACATTAAACAAAGTTCAATATCCGCAAAACGCTTTGACACTTTTATTTTTCAAAATGATCGCTACGGATTTTAAATTGAGTCACCCAAAAAGGCATGCTTTTCATCTTATTATGGTGATTTTTTAAGCGAAATAATTGTACTCGAAAGATTCACTGCTACTTTTAAGCGCTCATCAGCCAAAATCTTCACAATTTTGAGATATTAATGCTGATTGATAAACAAATCTTGCCAGCTGCAGAAATAAGCTCTGAAATTATAATCTTGCCTATAAATCGTTATTTGAATTATTTTATGCGGCTAAAGTTCATATCTTCTCTTTATTCTACTATTAGTCACTTTAAATTTAGATTTTCTTTACCTCCAAAATTTTTTTTTTAAGTCAAAGAAATTTGAATTAATTCTAACTAACTTTTCGTCTAGTATTTGCAGTTTTTAGTTCTTAAATTGTCTTGTTGTTCTAATTTTTATTAATCATTTAACATTTTGCTCGACATCTCTGTCATTTCTGTGGCTGTCCTTTCTTCTTTCTTTTTTTTTGTCACAAAAGTAATCAAAACATTTCGAACACTCATTAATTTATTAAAATCATTCACTTAAAATATGCGTTTTTCGGTTTAAAATGCGAAAAATGCGCATTTTAGCGTGTGAATTGATTAACTTGATGACAATTCGATTCGATTCGCGAATATTAGTAAAAAACTAAAACACTTTGGACATTTCGAAGAAACACCCTGTAGAATAATACCAAAACTTTGAAGTTGAATAACATTAATCAAAGCACAAATCGAAATTTTTAAAAATACAACTTTGCTTTTGTTTGAGAAAATTAAGTTAAGGTAGCAAATGTAAAGTTAAAATTTTGAGAAAATGGCTTGTTAAATAAAGCATAAAAATTCCAAATATGTACTAACCTACTATATCTCACAAATTATTTTAAAATTTACTAAATATTTAAAAATTGAAATAAATATTTCCTGATCAACTTCGATACTAAAAACAACTTTTATTCATTAAAATTTTCCTAAATGATAAGAAGTTTATTTAAAAATTAATTTACAGCTACAAATGTAAATTGAATGAGAAAACTAACGATTTTTAAATGGTATTACAGGAATTCTAAAAAAAAGAAGCGTTCGACAAGTTGCACTTCATTAAATGCTTGTTTTAGTTTATAAAAAACTATTTCTTATCTTAAGTCAAAGCATCAATGAAGTGAACAATATTTGAGAAATGTCATAAGAATTTCTTAAACAATAGAATGAAAAAGAAAACTCACTTTGACTTTGAATGTAAAATTTCACCATATTTCTTCGCAAAATTTTTCTTTATAAAACTCTTATAAATCCTTTTATGAATTTTCAAATTTTATTGTTCACAGTTAAACATCAGTTAAATGATAACAAAAATAAGTTTAAAAAGTGAAATTTTTCCAAATTTAAAAAACAAAACGTTAACTTGTAAAAGTTTTTTAAAAATATAATTTTACTTAAACTTTTTAATTAAATGGTAAATGAAAAAGGTAAGCTCAACAATTTGTGATCAACTTGGATTTCAACTCGTATGAATACTGTGCTTGAAGTTTTCAGTCCCATTCTTCACTTTCAACGAACAATGAGCTTTAGTTTAACGATAAGAGAATTGAGACCATTCTGGGCAATATTAGCGTATACGGCGTTGGTCAGAAAGATATTTGTCATTCTGTAGTCAGGACTGGTTTATGTCTATATTTAATAAATGAATAAGACAGGAAACTTTTGTCCAGTATTGTATTTAAACTTTCGTGCTGACGAGAAAGATATTCACCCTTTGTTCATTTATTGTTTTCTGTAGAAAACGAAAAGTTTTTCCTCATTGCACTTTTGACATTTTCTTTATTTCTGAAGTCAAATGGCAGTTTTGCTTTCGTGATGTGTTTCAAGCAAATGCCCAAAGCGAGAATTTCACTTGAGAACAATGTTTGTTACCTGGCGCTTTAAAAACCTAATCTTATTTTAATACCAGTGAAAATCCCAAAAAGAATAAAATTTTTGATGGAATCTACTAATTTCATTTTTTTATCTTATTTGATGAATTGTTTTGAAAATGATGTAATAAAAGTAACGAAAATTCTGCTTTTAATTTAAATTAAATTTGTTTTCATAAAGGCAAAATTAATTACTTTTTCCTCTTATTCATTTTCCATTTGTTTAAAAAAATAGTTTGACAGCATTTTAATTTTACACGCCTTTCTTAATTTTTTAACAATTTTCCTCGAGTCAAATATTGTTTGAAAAAAAAAATTTATTTACAATCGTTAAAGTAACATTCGTAATTTATGATTGGGAAGAAAATGAATTTTAAAGCTTACTACAAATTTCTATTTTTTTTTTGAGCCAAAAGAAAATAATTTTGAGTTGAAGCAAGTTTTTTTTTCAAATTAACAATCAAAACAAGTCTTCTGATTCGCACCAATTGCGAAATGATCAACACGTGCTGAAGCAACCATTTTTTCATTAGTCGGTTATTTGAACCACACAAACATGTTTATCAGTTTAGTCTCTCATAAAAAACTCGCATGGTTAGAACTATGAATTCACTCGACATGATTTTTTTAGGCGTTGATGTCTTCTCGAGCAGCGTTAAGTTTTACAAGAACCAAGTTGAGCACACAATAAACAACTTGCAAGATAAGAGATTCTCGAGGTGCAACACAAGACGGTTGCATGATGAAATAGAGGCCGTGTGCTGCAGTTAAAATGTACTGTAGATACCGAACTACTGTGATCATTTTACGCCATTTAGGATCAGGTCGCATCTCTGAGCTCGCTAACACCAGCGTCTGATGAGCGTACTCAATACACGAAGCAAGACCTTCGAAAACACCGAAGAAGAACATTATTCCTCCAGGATAAAGTTTTACAACGATGAATAAGAACGCTGTTTCGAGCAATCCTTTAGCCATCACCAGAGGTGGTGGTAATGAATTGCTTTTCTCGTTAAATGTTGTCAATGAGTTGATACCGATTTCGAACACTTTCATCAAAAGAAACATGTAAGAAACATAAACGGTGAACCATTGTTTCAAATCGGTTGTGTCTGGATTCAATGGCGAACAATCTTTAAACACTCGGGCGCCGTCACATAACCAAATACCGAAAAGAAGTCCAACCAGATAGCATCCAAAAATGAATCCATTTAAAATTAATTTAATCGGTCTTAAATCGAAATTATTTTTGAATAGAAATAACGATTTGATTATAAGCAAGAATACACAGATGAAAGCGTAAAATTTAAACGGCGAACCATTGACGAAAGCAAACTTTTTAGTACGTGGGTCAGCTTGCTGTTCGAGCAGCTCGATTAAACGCTTCACAACCATTGACATTTTCACACAAAACGATGTTCGCAATAAAGCTAAACTGAGTAGCATACGATAGATGATGACAATGCACTCGATTTTTATATTCAACACTTCGTTTAGCAAGATAAGTTTCAAAAATTGATTCGAATATAAGTACTTAAGAAAAATGAAAACAATTTCAAGCGGAAAAATTGCGTCTAAACAAGTTGGTTGAATTTTCAATCTTTTTCTGCTCTCGATGAAGAATCTACTTTTTTATAAATCACTGTAAAAAACGACGCTACTTCTGATACGAGAGGCAGCAATCACATATGAATTTTCCGCTTTCATAGGCGAAATAGACGCTTCTCGATCTCAAAACAACAGGCGTTTTCCTTGAAACACATTTTGCGAAACAAACTTCGAAGTAAAAACTTTCTTTTCGAATTGAATGAATTTAAAAAATAGTCAATAAAAATATTTATGGGCTTCACGCAAAAATATAAAAAATTTACGAAATTTTTAAAATAACAATTTAATAACTACAAAAGTTTGAATACAACAATAGTCTGCTTAAGACGAAAAGCGTCGTTTGAGTGTCGAATTTTTTTCTAAAGTGTTTAATAATCAAAAATTTTTTTGGGTCAAATTCGTTGAGCAGCAGCATCGAGCAATGAAAATCAAACCATTACATGAAATGGTTTTGAGGAAAGTTCGCTCGAACTTCATTCGCTTCTCTTTTTTTTCTCCTTACTTCATTTCACTTTTAAAACTTTTTAAAAGTTTACGCTTTGCGGCAAGTTGCTTGCACGTTATATTGTTTAATGCATAGCTGCTCGTTTTTAATTCTCTCTTTTTCGCTTAACTTTTTTTCAAATATGGGTCACGCGTTTTAACCGATTTTTGATTTCTTGTTTTTCGCCATTATAATCTGAATTTTTAAAAAATGTATTTTACAAAAAATTAATTCAAAGTGTCTGCATTTGGAACTTCGTTTCGACCATTACACTAAAAAATTATGAGGAAATGATATGAAATATTCGTTTTTTGCATTGAACATTGTAGACAATCTAGTTTATTTTGACCCAGAGTCGTCGGAGAAACAAGACAAGGCTTGTAGAGCATTGGAAAAGTTTAAGAGAATTTAATCATGAGAAAAACAGTGAGCAAAAAATTTAAAAGATTATTGTTCGTTCCAAGCCAACAAATTTGTCTTATTAATTTAATTTTATTAAACTATAAATTATACATTCAACAATTATTTAGGTAAGATAAAATTATTTAAAAGAAATGCTTGTTTAGTTTTTAAAGGTTAAATTTTTAATTATATTTAAGTTACTTAGCTTTTCCATTTAAAGCGTTCAATATTAAATTTAAAGACAGAAAATGCAAATTTATAAGCACAAAAACGCATATTTAACAACATTTTGAACACAATATTCAAATCGAAATCGCTATTCCTCTCGATATAATTAAATTTCATCTTATTTAAATTTAAACTTGATGCTTGCTTTACGCTTTTGAAGTGAAGCACTTCGATGGCCAAAAAGTGTATAAAGTGCTTTGCCAACTTTAGCATATTAAAAATTAAAGTTCTGCTAAATATAAAAACAAAATAATCAATGAATAATGCATTTATTATGACTTATTTCTAAATTTCAATTACATTCACACTATTATCAATAAAAAAACAATGACAAGATACTTTAAATAACCATGGAGTGCAAAAACCTCCTGGAAATCGTTTCGTAATACATTTTAAATCGCACAAAGCGTTACTTTTCTTTTCGCAGTAACCAATTTTAACCAAATTCTCTCTCGCGAACGCTATTAAAAACATTATTCAAATTAAAAAACAATTAAATGAATAATTTAAAAATTTTACAAAAACTTACTCAATTGAGCTTTTGAAGATAAGAAAAGAGCAAACACAACACTCAACAAGAGGTAAAATTCTGAGTTCATAGTTAGAAGCAGCGGAACAGTGTTTTTTCAAACCATAAGTGACGAATAAAAATTTTAAAATTTCACCTAATATAAAAGCGAAAAGTTGATACCGCAACCGTAAACAGCTCAATTTCGACTAAACAAAATTCAGTTCGTTCAAAACATATCACGTTGCTGTTTAGTTCGCAATAAAATAATTGGTGCTTATTTTCACTTTTTCCAAATGTTGTTTATTTAATCGCTTCATCTCTGCTAAAAATAGCCATTCTTTCAAGAAATGATGCTTCAGTGATTAAGAATGTTCGTTTCTTAGTCTTATAGTTGTGTCAATCGTTTTTATAGGTGTTTGATTTTCACGCTTTCTTATTTCGAAAAAAGAAATGACAAACACATTAAGTTTAGTGCAACGACAAATTATGATTTTATTTTAATGCATTGCTTCACTTATTGCTGCGAGTGAAAAATTTTCTTATCGCACGAAAAATGTTTGTTCCCAGAATAGTAAAAATTACAAGCAAGAAAAAATGTTTTCATTCAAAATTCTTGAAATAATAACTGTAATAATTGAAAATGCTGAAGATTTAAGCTACGGTTTGAATACCCAAAAAACTAAAAAGTGAAAAGCGAATGAAGAAGCAAAAATGGTCATTTTGCTTTGATGACCTCTTTACTAAGTACGAATTTTTTTTTTCTCAAATTGTTTGTTTTCTTTTTTAAATGTAAAAGTAAAATTTTTGTTGATTAACATACTAAACACTTTATTTTTAATTTAGCATTCACACTTCATTGAGAAAGTTTCATCTCATCAAAACAATATCTTAATTTAGTTCTTTTAATAACTTTAACAATTTGAATTATTTAATCATTTAAAATATATTGAGATTATTGTTTTTACTAAAATTTAATTGTTAAGAGTTTAAAAATTTGTTTCGTTTTCATTTCTTTTTCAACTTTCTTTTTTAATGGCAGAGCCATAATTTTATTTATTTAAATGTATGAGTAAAGTCATTTGTTTTCTTTTGCTTTCCTATTATTTAAATTGCTAATCATTGAATTAAAAATTTAAAATAATATAGAAATTCTTGTCAATTACTTTATTCCTATATCAGAAGGTTTTTTAGCATAAAAACTGTTACTTAAAACTTATCTTGATAGAGAGCAAATGACCTGAAACAAGGAGTAGAAAAGATTATCGATAAGATTTGCATCTCGAATAATATTATACATTCATTTGTATTTTTAAGTATTAACTGTTCGAAGTGTTAATTATTTGATTTTTCATTCATATTAAAATTTTAAAATTAACAGCTAACAATTGAGAAGCATTTTAAAAGAATGTGAATATTGAATTGATAGTTTTATGGATTTTCATGCTCATTTATACAAAAAAAACTTCTCAAGTGCTTTTAAATTATTAATTTTCGTTTAGAAAGAACTATAAGATGAGACGATTTGGGTGAAAAAGTTTTAGAGGAATTGGAGCAAAATTTTCATTATCAAATTATGAAATATGTTGTGATTTGTTTTAATTAATATAATAAACAAATATAATTTCTACCTTTGAGCATTTTTTGTGTTGGTTTATGAATAAAATTAGTCGAATAACAAAAGAATTGCATTTTTTGAAACGTAAAAATGAAAAAAATTAGAAAAAAGATTAAATGAGCTAAGCTCGTTTTGAGCAAAAGCTTTCTCATCAAACCAAATTCAATAATGAACGAGGCAATCGTAAGAAAATAGCAGCGAACGATAACTTTTGATATGAGTAAATGTTTCGATCAAGATAAAAAATTTTAGATTACAGAAGAATTTTGAGCCATTAATGAAACGTTGAGATTTTTTTTTTTTTAATAATCTCTACAACGCTGAGACCACTTACAAACTAAGAAAAATATCTCGAATTAATCAAAAAAAAAACTTAATAAACGTGCTTTCGCGAATATCCTATTTCACAATCCGAAAATGTAAAAATTTTCACCAACATTTGAAAAAATGTTTCAATATTTATGTAGTTTAAATATAGTTTTTAAAATTTAAGTTGTTAAATATCGAAAAAAAACTTTAAATTTAGCCTTTCATTCGAAAAATCAGCTTTCGCTTTTAAAATTTAAACATTCACTTATGACGATCAAGTCAAAATTAGAAAATATTCTAAATTAGAAAGCGAGTTAATTTATTATAATTGAAAAAAATGAAAATAAGCGTAGCTTTTCGTTGGAAAGCAGAGATCTATAATCAAATGCAACTTTGTTAAGTGACTGCCAAAAAGTTATTTATCTTATCCATTTATTTAATGTTGAAATAAGTAAATTTTTGGCAGTCACTGTGTCTTGTGCATTAACTTCATCTACAATCGAAAAATATCATTCTCCATAATTAACAAAGCGAATTCTCACTTTCAAGCAAGACATGTGCCATTTGCTGAAATAGACGCAATAGATTTTAACATATTTCGCAAAAATATTTCGAATGCTCTATACTATTGACAAGTGGTTTAAAAATAAACTTTTTTCAAAGCGAATGCATAATAAAAAAATATTTGCATTGATTTAAAGAGAAAGAAAAAGAAATTAAAAATTTTTATTAAAAAATGTTTTTATAAT
The DNA here is from genome assembly GCA_003675995.1 of Dinothrombium tinctorium. Classification (NCBI taxonomy): domain Eukaryota; kingdom Metazoa; phylum Arthropoda; class Arachnida; order Trombidiformes; family Trombidiidae; genus Dinothrombium; species Dinothrombium tinctorium. Next base: position 9,680 of record NCKU01005270.1, read on the forward strand.
ATGGATTTGTAGTTTACTTATGATCTAGAAGATGGCGATTCATATTTTTAAAAGTTTTCGTTACATTGAATATTTGTAAAATCAATGAAATCAGTTGAATTTATAACATGCTATCAAACATTATTTGAGTGAGTGAAAAGTGTTCTCTAAACGCAAAATTCATTTGATAAACACGCCGAGTTTTAAAAGGTGAAAACAAGCAGAACGATTTGAAGTGCGCTGAATGGCTAAATGACTTTGAATATAAGTTTTAAATTTAAATTTTTTTCTAACGTATGGAATGTGTTTAAATATTTTATTAAGTGAAAACAACACAGTGGTCTAATTTGTGTTTTGTGTTTATTTTTGTTCTTTGGTTTGAAATCGATTCCATTCGTCTGTCAGTTTTGTATTACGGACTAGAAACTTTAATTATGAATAAGTTTTTAAAATAATTGAAAACAATTGAATTGAACCATTGAAAAGGGTTTTATCCAACAATGTAAATAAATATTTTTAGATATGCCCATTCTTTAAAAATAAATCTGGTCAAATGTTAAAAAGAGAAATTATTTTGTACTTTTTAAAGAATAATGCAAATATAGATTTCTAAACTTTATCGTTGAAATTTAAGTTAAATGTTCTTATTAACAATCAGACAATCAAACACTATCTCACAAGAATCATTTTCTTAACTGATCAAATAGCTTTTAAAAGAACCCAATTGTTTTAAATTTTCAATTTCTCTTGAAACGACTGTTTTAAGTTTACTT
>NCKU01005271.1:0-10430 GCA_003675995.1 Dinothrombium tinctorium
AAAAAAAAAAAAAAAAAAATCAAGGTAAAGTTGACAAATTATTAAATTGTTTATCTGGTAGGTTATTGAAATTATGTAAATAAAAAGTGAAAATGTGCAAAGTTCGTTTTGAATTAAGTAAAATGAATTTTAATCACAGCAATGAAAAGTAAATTGAAGCTGCATTTAAAAATTGGAATTCAATATATTAAATGACAAATTATCAAAGTTACTAACCAAAATTGCGATAAAAAAGTTTGATCTGAAATCCTATTTCACTAAACAATGAGTTACCTTATTAAGGCCACTTTATACAGGTAGCTTTAAGTCAAGTTTAATACTCTTCATTGTTTGAAGATTTAATTGAGCTTAAATACGAAAATTACTATTTTAATGATTTTGATTAAATATAGCTTACACAAAAGTGTGTCACTTGAAAATTTTGATTGGTGCGAATGCAAAAAAACAAATAAGAAAAATCACGCGATAGTTGTCGAGTAGGAAAAAATAACAATGTCGTTATCTTATTGTTTCTTGTTCGCATTTATTGCATTCATGAAACCGATTTCAAGCGCTTATCACAAGTACTTAAATAAGGGCAGCTTTGCCAACGTAAGAATAGGTACATTCATGTCCAATAAAATCTTTCAATCTATTGCTTTGCAATAAAGTGTGTTTTAAGCGAAGTGAAAAGATTTTATTGGACATGAGTGTACATTGCACTTTATAGATGCTTCACGCCACACAAAAAGAAATACCGATTTCACAATCGAAATCGGAAAACTTCTATTCTTGCTCAGCGGCTTTTGCTTTCTTTCTGTCTCAAATTTCATTTCCTAATAGACACGTTGTGGCTGTGCGCCTGATGCTGTTGTAAAAACAAAATACGATACGAAAGCATTCATATTCAACAATGAACACTTCTGGCTTTACGACATCTTTGAAGATAGTGATTCGGTCAAGCGTTCGGGTAGTTACATTGTTGACGTCTGGCCTGGTTTGCAGCCGAATTTCGACTTCGGTTTTTCCGCATTTAAAAATATGTTTTTCGTCAAAGGCGAAAATTTTTGGGTATTCAACGAAAATCATCGCAAACTCAGCGATGGCAATACTTCTAGCTGGTTGAATTACGAGAGCAATTCAAATGCAGCTTTAGTATCATACGAAAATCATACACATGCATTTTTGGAGATATTCACAGAGAAAAACACTGTGCAAAATTGTCTAATTGATCGCAATTATTCGATGTTTTGCTATGATACACGAGAATTAACCGACGAAGAAGCTTCACTCGCACCCCTTCAAGCAGCTACCACATTGAAAAGCGGTATACAGTTGATCTTTGGCTTGAAAGAGCATTGCATAATTTTACCAGGAGCTCCAGTAATAATTTTTAGCTTTAAATATTTGAAAATTTAAATCTCTTTATTTTAAAAAGTGTTTACGCCTTTGTAATCCAAAAATATTTGATTGCCAAATATCTGACTTGTCACTTCTTGTGATTATGGTAATCGCATTTCTTATGTCGTTTGGTTGTCTCTTTTGCGTTATATTTTACTACAATTTGGCAAGTTCTAACTTAACTGCTCAAACTTTGTGAAACTCAAGTGTCGGCTGGAAATAAATCAATTTGCATCTGAATGCATAAAATATTTTATTAATCGAATATAGGTAACAAAGTTTTTATTTTCTTTAAATGACTTAGTTTCATCGCATATTTAGAGTATACATCTAAGATATAAAAATAAATTCCAAATGGTAGATTTTTTAAGATAATCTGTTTATCTGATAAACATCAGTTTTTTTACATACAAACGCTATTCAACATTAAACACTTGTAAATGCAAAAGTAGAGAAAAACGTGTTATTTACAATTTCAAAAAAAAAAGAAAAAATTCGACAAACACCCACTACTAGTTGAATTGCACAGACTTCCGAAAAATATTGCTCATTAGAACAGAATCTTTAGAAACTAATCGCACAAATGACTTTAACCCCAAAAAGTCGCTGACAAAAAATTGTTGCGGCACCAGAAATGATTTTATATGACAACTCGGCAGAATATAGGAAGATAAATTGTGCTTTATATGTTTTCGAAGAAGTCGATAAATGAATTATACATTGAAAATGATTGAAGTTAAGAGACTCACATCTTTATACATTTTTTAAGTTAAACCTCGCTGGACTTAACATTCTTTGTTTCGATGAAATCGACAAGGAATGACTGATTCATATTGTGTAACTGTGCTTCGTGAATGTCGGGGAATGTTTTTTCATACCATTCGTAAGAATGACCTCTAATGTGAGAAAAGGAGAAAGAGAGAAATTGATTAGTTGACTTTCGAATAACTGCTTAATGCGAGAAAAAATTCATGGAAAAGCGAAAAGCAATCGTTTGTGAATTGTGAAATAAAAATAAAATGCATCGAGTGTTTTGACAGCTTCGCAAACGATTAAATATTTTTTTGTTAAAGTAAACAAACTTTTTTATCTTCAAGTGAATTATGCATGTGTTTTTTAATTAGCCGATAAGGAAGCCGCCACTGAATGAGATAGCGAATTAAAAATTCAAGTGACGAAACAAAAGTGAATTATTGAAAAAACAGAGCTGCTAAGTTGTCAACTTGTGAAGCAACCCGTTATACCGCTCAATAGACATATCAAACTCTTTTCTGATAAACTTCTAATAGTTTGAGTCACTTTCCGGGATGCATCAACGGCTTCCTTTTCATTTTCCCGGAATATTAGGATCAAAAACACTTACCGAAAATCGACAGCTATCGAATGCTTGACAATGCTTTTGCCCTCACCAAACACACCGATTTGCCAACACGATTCGTATTCGTGGCCATTTTCTTCTAAAATAATCACTGATGTTTGGCTGTCTGTTCTTCGATTAAGCGAACCGAAAATGTCTTTCGGACAGTTGTCCAAAAATTTCCACCGTCTTTCTATTGTGAAAGTTCGAGCGGGAAGGAACACACTTGACTGGGTTTTGAAACTGAACACATCCGCGTTTTCGGTGGGATTGTCTTCGATAATATTCCATTCAATTATTGTGGGATCATAAAGATTTCTAAATTGAGATTTCTCTTAAGCTGAGGTTCAAAGCATTAAAGTCAGTTTACCTTTGATAAAGTATCCTCTTCAGTATATCAATAGGAGGTGCATTTATCACAATTATTGACTCATGTTTCGGTGGCATCGTTGCAACGGTGCCAAAAAGACCCGTTTGCAGATCGTTGCTGGCTCCGTCGGTCGATTTATCGTTAAAGTTACTGTTTTCATTGCAAGTTGCATTATTTGGCAAACAATTCAGAGAAACGACGGATAAAGCATCACAGTTATCGATCAAATACTCAAGACATTTCTGAGCATCGTACAAAAATTCTGTTTCAAAAGAGCAACCATCTTGGTTTTGTGCTGTTACCATTTGGGCTCCGTCACATTCACATAATGATGGCGTGAAGCAAATTGCTAAATTATGCGAGTTCATTTGATTTACGTGAGAATTTTCAGCAAACCAAGATAAAAATCTTAATATTATTTCTAAAACTGATCTTTGGGAATCGCTTAACATCGTTATAAATTGAATGGAAAAACTTGAAAGCTTTTCCTCTGACGTTTGACTTTCTTTGAATGCAATTATGATTTCTTTGCTAATCAATGGCGTAGGCTTCAGTTCTCTTAACCATGACTTAACCATATCAGCTATATCATAAACACAATATTCTTCATCCGATGAATTTGTTCTGAAACAAAACGTTGAAGAATTAATTGAAGACAAACGTTCCCTTTTTCGACCACTTGTCAATTCTTCAAGTTTACGTCTCAAAGCACTGATTCGTGATTTCACTCCCGATTTCCGAAAAATTCCAACTGAATTGATGCCATAACGAAGTAAATAAATTAAAGCGTTTTCAATGAATGGCGGTAATGTGAGACCACCGTTTACTCGTTCAATTAAATTCACATCACAGCCGAACAAATTGTACGACATATTTGCTCTTGTTTTTGTTTCTGTGCTTGAATTCAACTTTGGTCTGTAAGTGTCAATCTGTGGGTGAAAAATGTTACAAGGTTTTTCAGACATTTTGAATCTTGGCTTACAATTCGTTGTATTTGAGAAGCATTAAGGAGGTTCAGGGATACTTCGTCATTGTTATCATAATAACTGTTCCGATGATAGTTTGAAATGAGTTGGCTTATAGGCGATTCCCGTTGATTGAATTTTGTCAATAATGTACCTGAGCAGTGACTACCATTAATGTGACCGTTGACCAATTCGATATCAACTGATTTGAACGATTCCGTATCTCGATAGTTTAAGGATGGAGATGAATGAGGCGAGCAACAATCGGAAACGTCGCTTTTCTCGAGACCAGTAACCGGCGAAACGGACGGCGATTCACTCGATGAGGTGATCATCATTGGTATCGGTGAGCTATCGTCGCGAAATGCTGATGGCGGTGAAAGCGGTGACGAAGGTCCGGATTCGGTGTGCGTTTCGGTGGTGTGCGGATCAAAATCCATAAAATCAACATCTAATTCGTGCAAAGCATTATTAATGCAATCGTCAATGTATTTGCAAACAGCACTCGGATCATCGGGAGACGGATCGATGCCACTGCGAAAGGACGGATCGATAATTGTACTGTTGTTGCTGATACCGCGACATTCGCTCGCTTTAAGGCAAACGCTACGATTAAAGTGTTCACTCAAGTCTTGCTCTCGTTTTTCCTCAATAAAGTCATCGATTTCAGTTTTCGCCTCATTTAAATAATTTTCCATCCAATCGTAAGTTAATTGATCGTCGTAAAGGCTGCAATCGTCATTTGGAATGCAATTCGCGTATAACTGACAATCGTTGCAATTACTCGTCTCACAATTATCCATTTAATGCAAAGACCAATTTGAACGAATCAATAATGAAAGCAAATATGAAACAAATGCTTCGAAAAGCAAACAAACGGCAAAATGGAGAAAGCAAAAACGATTTCCGCGATTTCCGTCAATATTATAATTTAGCAAATTGCGAATCGAAATAACAGCTCGTATTAAATGTATGCACACGTATCGCTCGCCGCACACAATCACAAAAAGCGAGCGATTGTTCGAAACTCGTCAATTCAAACGTAAGAATCGCAGAGTTCGCGAATGATTAGAAGAGCGGCGATTGAAGACGAACACATGCTTTGCTCGACGTATCATCGTTCTCACCGAGCGTTCGTTCATCAAACGAACCAACTTTTATCTGTCACTTAATTCAAGGATTTCAAACGTCTTTCGCTCACTTCACTCGACGCTCACTTTTCTCATTTCGAAGGGACGTTTGCTTCATTTTCGCACACCGCTTTTCACTTCACTTTTCTCTTCGATTCGCAAAACGCGAAAAAGTTTGTTTCCGATTTTTCGCCGATTTCAACCTTCCGCTTTGAACCCATCGACAAACACAAAAATTCGGACACTTTTCTCGCTTTCACGAGACTTGTTATCACTTGTTGCGTACGCCGCGATTAAAACGGGTAAACAGTGATTGAGACATAGTTTTCACCATCGAATGCATTCTTCATTAAACACATGTGAAAACAATTGAAAATAAAATGCACGAACAGCACAATAAGCGCTAAACTATGCTTTAGCGAGTGCAAAATACGCGATGAACGAAGAAAACGTGAAAAGTGAATAAAGAACGAGCGAGTGAATGGGGAGTGAAGTTGGCGTGTGGGAAAGAGAGGAGTAGTTTCGAGAGTGGAGAAAAGAAAGACTGAGAAGTGAAGAGCGGAGAAGAGAGTAGAGAAGAGCAGAAGGAGCGAGAGATGCGATTTAGATTATTGTTATAGTTGAAAAAAAGAAACTTGAATTCGGTTGGTGCTGCATTTTTCTTCACTTCTATCAAACACTAACTTTTTTTGTGAAACACGTTCTCAAACTTTTTTTCAGGCGAAAAATTTATCATCAAGGAAAGAAGAGAAGCTTCGCTCGAAATAGTGTCATTTAATGTCAGCATCATTTAGCATTGAGGAATAATGGTCGAAAACGATTTTATTGCGGGGCGTTGCTTTGCGCTCTGTACGCTCCGCGCCATAAAATTAGTTTCATTTTAAAGCAGACAATACACAACAAAAACTTTTTTCTTCTTTCATATATTATTTAGAATGAATTAATAATGATGAATGGACGAATCGTTAATGAATAATAAGCTTTGAAACACGTTCAAATTATATGGAGGCAAATAAATATTTTACGGATGTGAGCTTTTTCATAAAAATATAATTTTGTTTCTTCAGTCACCCCAATCTTTCGTATCACCCATTCATAGCATTATATGGATATAATTCAGTTCTTTCTTTGGCTTAGCAGCTCTTAGAAATGGTTAAAAGTGACAAAAATGAGCGAAGAGAACAAGCACATTGTTATTAGTGTTTTATTTTGATCAGCAAATAGAAATGGGCGCACTTTGGTTTAAAAAAAAACTGATGTGCGGTAAATTAAGCTTTGTTTCTACCCGAATCATAGCAAATACAGTACACCCACTCATAAAATAGCAATATAACAACGAAACGCTCTCAGCTGAACTTATTTCGATCGTTCTTTTGCGAAACCAAGTTGCGTTTTGAAAAAACGTATAAAACTTTTTTTTGGACGACGTTTTCAAATTGAAAATAGAACACAGCGTTTTAAAAATAAAAACTTGACTTTCATCACTCTTAACTTTGTGTCTGTTTTGTTTACTTTGAAGCGTTCGAAAAAAAGAAGCAATAATCGCAATTTGACGTTCTTTTCATTTACAACACTTGCGAAAATTTTTATCTGCTTTTTTTGCTTAATTTATCTTTTTTGACGAAATACTCGACAAAATGTGTGTATGTGCTTCGTTCGACGTATACCTTGTTTTCAGCTTCTTTTTTTTAAAGACACACTCAATAATTGCGTAAAGAGCATCGTTTAATGACGGGTGAACCGACACGTTTCGCTCGACACACTCGCACCACGCAAATTTAAAAAATGATTACACCGCTTTTATATTGAATTAGATATTACATTTAAATCGAGAAAGAGTTGCTTTGTGAGGTCAAATCAACGAGAAAATGAATTCTACGCAATTTTTTAACTTTAATTTGTACGATAAATGTAATTATTATAATCGTGAGTCAACTGAGCGAATTTTATTAACAGGAACAACACCTTCTATACGATTGACACGATAGTGTGCACGGTTCAAAGTATGAATCGCGATGATGGTGTTGGTGTTTGTGATTATAGTGCTGGCAGTGATCATGAATAGGCAAAAAGTGTTTAGAATTTGAGATGTGGCATGGATTACATTTATGTTTCCGGTGATAATGAATTTTTTCGCGTTTCTGTTTGCAACATCTCGAATCGCAGTGATGCTTTTCATGGCAATGATGTGTGTATGTCGGAGATGGAGAGTGATCGCCTCCACATTTGCGCGCACATATTTTACAATCTTCAAATTGAGTATTTTTTCGGTTTTGCTTTAAACTGCAGCTTAAAAGTAACATTAAAATAGATAAAACAAGCGACGCGTAAATGGTGAATGGATCACCGCCAGACGATGTTGCTTGACTTGTTGATGATCCTTGGCCGGAACTTTGCGCGGAGCCCGGCGATGTGCCTAATGTTGTGGGAAAGAGAGAGAGAACGAAAGAGAGAGAAAAGAAGATACATTATAAATGTGTGTGTTTACTGTTGTTTTGAAAATACGAAAACGGAAGTAATATTGACAAGAAAAGCTATTGAGAGTAATCTACTGTGTATGGTAAATAAGAATTTCTCACCGAGATTATCAAGTGGCAGCAGTCTTACGATATTGTACACGATCAAACCGAGTGAACACAAACAGACAATTTTAAATAAACATCTTGAATTTAAAATGCTGCCTAATATTCCACAAACACCATTTATTGCGAGTAGTATAGCGTCGACTATATCCTGTATGATTGAACCTCCGCCCGTTTGACTTGGTGCAGCGGAAGAGGCTAATTTTTGATAAAAGTAAAGCGCAGCAAAGCCAACACATGAAACGCTGAGCAGAAAGAGTAAAATACGCGCCAAGTATCTATAATATTCGCCCATTTTTATGCACGTTTTTTAAATGGCTATTGTTTCTTGAACATGCATTTTGTGTTCACTTTTTTTTCGCTCCTATACTAAAATACACTCAAGAGTCATTCATTCATCTCGCCGAGAATTGATTGTTTCGCGAACAAATGTTTATTAAGCACAAGTTTATGAAAATGATCGATGAAAATTTGTTTTACGCATTAATTTAGACGACAAGTGTAAATTACATTCACTAATGGTGGTTTTTCGAAAAGCTGAGAATGAAAACCACGCTCCAATGGCGAAATGATTGAGGCACTTTACCTCACACGAATTATGATGCTAATTTAACTGAAATTTTAAATAACATCAATGTCTACAAAAGCAAACAAAAGCAATGCAGAAAGAGAGAATTGGCTTGTGAAAGAACAAGGCTTTCTAAGTTTCAAGACCTAATTTTTCAAACGTTTCAAACTATGCATTATGCGTTTATTATCATTATTATTCGAAACTAGGCTAAATTTTTTATGTATTTCGTAAATGATTTTTTTATTACGAAAAATTTATACGTTTCATCGATTAAAAATGTTTGATTATATTTAAAGAAAAAAAAATTCAAAATTAAGCACAAGGAAAACATTTTTTCATTTTTGAATGTCAAAATTTATAATCGGCAATATTTTATTTTATTAGTATTTTCAAGAAAGGTAATTTATGAAAAACATTTATTTATGGTTTGCTAAAAAAATATTTACTCGCTGAAAAACGATTATATTTGCTCGAAGTAAATCAATTGCTTCACTCATTTCACATATTTACTTTTAATTTAGTTCTCACTTTTTTGAGTCTGATGAACACACTTTGATCGATGATTGCAATAATGCTTTTGACACGGAAAGTAATCAATTTTGATTTTGGAATCAATTTTTATTCTTACTATTTCTCGCCAAACATGAACTGATTAATATAATTGCACAAGTACGTAAATTATCGTTACAGCTATGGATAATTTACATTGGCATCATAAAACTTCGTTTATTGCTTTTGTCAGTTTATTTTTGAAAATTGCGATATTAAAACGTAATTTGTGATGGTTTGAAGAGGTCATTAGGGTATTAAAGTTTATTTTCGGCCACTAGTGTTGCACAGCGGAAGAAAGTTTTTTTTTTTATTAATAATAATCGCTTTTAAAGAGTTTAATGTGCCTATAGTCATTAAAGTAATCTCCGCATATTTTTACTCCATAAAGCTTCCTTAAACAGAAAAGAATTTTAAATCATTAAAATTGAAAAGAAGCGTTCGCATTAAAATTTTGTTCACTCGAAAAGGATATTCATTTTTTGTTTCATATAAAACGATTTTGCGCAAATTTTTTTATGAATTTTTAAAAAAGTTTTTTTACTTTTTTCAAAAATATCACAATTTTCGGGAAAAAAATTTCAATTCAAAACCTCAATATCTTTCTAGACCTAAGGGATAATTTAATGACAATTCGAGACAAACCGCAATAAATTATTTATTATTGAATTTCAAAAATATAATTTATTACTTTGTTTATTTTTGCAGCTTTAAAAAACTTTTATGGTCGTGAAAATAATAAAACTTTTCTATAGAAAAAAAGTTCGCTTTTTTCCTCGAAAAATATCTCAATTTCTAGCGAGCGATATTTTTGTGCCCGCACACGAAAAAAGCACTTAAAAGATAAAATTTAAAAAACTTCAGTAAACACATCGACTTTTAAATTGGTTCGATATTTGCCATAATAGCAAATGCGTTCGTGTGTGAATTGTGTCTGAAAAGAGCTTATTTTAGTAGTTTTTAAAGAACGAGAGAAGGAGAGAGAAGAAAAAATAAGCATTCATTTCGCCCACTTAAGAAGAATGCAATCGACACGCGATCGTTGCATCCGCTTTCTGACTGTTAGTTAAATTTTTTCAAGTAGCGACTAAAGAAGTGTACAGAAACAAAAAAGAAGCAGCCATTATTCATTCTATAATTGCCGAAACAAGTAATTTTTCTAATTAATCATTTATTCAAAAAAATTGAAAGCAAACAGAAAACAAGGCTCGCGAAAAATTTTGAGGAGTCGAGCGGAGCGATGCGATGAATGTTGTACCACCGTCAATTATTTTTAACTCTACTCTGTTCTGTTCACTATTGTTTGCGAAAAGCAAAAAAGAGCAGCAAACAATGAATTCGATAATATTATAATCACTTCTGCTCGGTTATTGTAAAAATTAACTTGTGGACTTTTTTCTTACTTCGAAAAATAGTTCAGATGCGAGTGAACGAGCTTCATAACATCGATTGCTTTTTTCCCTCTCTCTCTCTCTCTCTCTCTCTCTCTCTTCTTCATCCGTAATAATTTCAATCAAGTGAGTAAC
>NCKU01005272.1:0-10430 GCA_003675995.1 Dinothrombium tinctorium
ACCGCGACCTAACACTTGCGCACCGCTCTGGGTTTTTTGGCCGAGGCCCGGCATAAGCCTAGCCGTCGGCCTCAACCCCAGCGGTGCGCCGCGCCTTGATTCGATTTTGCGGGTTCTGGCGAAAGAAGCCGAGGCCCGGCGTAAGCCTAGCCGTCGGGGATCTGCCCGAACCCGCCGCGCTCAACCTGCCCACTCGTCGAGTTGATCGCCGACGCCTCGAACCGCTGACCCGAGGCCCGGCATAAGCCTAGCCGTCGGGTGAGCAGTGAGACGCCGAGCGATCCGCGCTCGACAAGCGCATCCAACGAAGTGAAAGAGCGGCGCGTTTCCTTCGTTGAAGAAGGAAATCGGAGCCGCGCATGCGCAGCTCCGCCCCCTGATTGCACCGGAAGGTGCAATGCGGCCAATAGCGCCATCTGTGGCCGCAGTCAAAGCGCGCGCGATTCAAAACAATTGCGTTGCGCGACAATATGTTTCTCTACTTTTTAATCCGACTTTTGCACTCAATATAAAAATATAGAAAATAGAATTTTATAGAAAGATCACCAGCGAGGTCAAAATTTTGCATTCATTTTCTTAAGATTTTGTAAAGTTTTTCAAATTTTTGATAAATGAGATTTTAATGAATTAACAAATAGAAGAAGCCATCAATCGAAAACACATTAGATTCAATTGCTCGCTTATGGTCTTTGGTTTTTCGATTCTTTGTGAAGCTTTAAGATATTGAAAATAATAAAATGTGATGTTTAAGTTTTATTCGAAGCAGACTTCAAAAATTGAGAGAACACTTCTTTTCATAGGACGAAAAGTAGAAAGATCCGCTGATTCACATAGTTCTGAAATAAATTAAGTTTCATAAGAAAGGAGTACAACTGAAGGCGAGAAGTGAATAGCATATTTTCATTTCAAAGGCTCAAAGCCGCGCAAAAAATATTCACAAAAATTTGGACGCAGAATTGAATGAAAGTCTGGTTCAAAAATAACGTCGGAAAATTTTGTAGAAATCTGTTTCATTGTTAGATTATTTCAAAGAAAATCTCGAACATGAAAACGAGACAACACCAGACAACGTTCAGAATCTTAATTTTCTGTTTGCTTTTTTAGAAAAGCTTTTTCTCGTTATTTAACGACAACAAAACAAACTCAACTGTTTTTCGGCTTTGTTCAAAAATCAATTACTTAGTGCAGCCTTCCGAGCTTTAGTTGCAGACCTGCCTATTTTCTCTAGCTCACAACACGCTAATTAATATTTCAAAAGATGAACAATCGCGGCGAATGTTATGAGCGAGTTTTGTTGAAATTTTTTTTCCAAATTAGCATTGCTTCTGCTTTTTAAGCGAGCTTACTTCTGCTTTCTTGTTTTCTTACGCTTTACGAGATGTTATTAAAAAAGAGAACTCGAAAGCGAATGTTCATCTTTATGTATTGGTCTCTAGAAATTTTCGAATATGAATTTGCAGTTGAAATGAAAATAATAAGCCGGGCAACAGCAGAATGCGGTTTCATAAAAAAGATTGAGACTGAACTCATTTCGAGATTGAAAGCGGCTTCAGATTAATTGCATGAAATGAATTTTTTCAATCAAACAATCCTTTCTGTGGATACCGATTGCAAGAGAACTTTACTGAAAAGCAGATTACTTCTCTTGTTAGAAAAAAGAGAAGAGAGACAGAGCAAAATGCATATTTTTCACTCATTGACTGTAATTTACAGGCATTTTGTCACTTGTTGCGAGTGGTGTACAAATCAATCGTTTCGTAATTCCGAAGTATTTCGATTTGTCAACAAACAGAGATTTACTACTCGACTGCGATTATATATACAACGCCAACGATATAAAGCTGGTTGTTCGATGGTTTCACAATGCAATACCAGAACCTATATATCAATGGATACCAGAAAAACGCATCCGCCACGTTGCTGAGCAATTTAAGCAATCGTTTGACATGAACTATGTATCCGATGCCACCGATCCTTACACAAAATTTCGCGCGGTGCGCATAAGAAATCCGCAGCCATCGATGTCCGGAACGTACACCTGTGATATATCATCATTAGCTGGTCAGTCGACGCATGCAAGCTCCGTCTATATCTATGGTGAGTTGCAAGCTTAAGTATCAAGTTATCAATTAGTTAGTATCAGCATTGAACAGCGTAACCAACTTTACACTCTGTGATAGATTAAATTGAACTCAAATTCGTTCATTTCTTTCTCTAGCGTCGCCCAAGTCATTTGATTTTTACTCGAAATTTAATGAGGAACGTGGTGATTTGCAGCTTGAATGTATAGCGAAGGATGTTTACCCGTTACCGGTGTTGACCTTATCGAAACATGTGCATCATATCTCGCCGACGACGGACAGAACAGAGAAAGTGACCGAAAGCAGTGTAACGGACAATGACGAAACAATCATTGTTTCATCGCAAAATGAAAGCGCATCGATCGAAATGAACGCGAACACATCGCTATACAAAATATCCGTGAAGCATATAATTAATCGCGACGATTTGTTGCGAACTTCGACAATGCGATCGCAACTAGTATTTGAATGCGATCTTCAAATTCCGAATACTAATTATCGCAAACGAAAGCGAATTACGCTTTACTCGAGTAAGTATTTAATTATGAGTCGCAAATTTATATCACAGAAGCCAGTGATTTCGAATACGTTTTCTCACTGCTTCAAACGTATACAAGCTTCAGCGAAAAAGCGATTCCGTCATATTGAAGCTGCAAAAGTTAGATTCGCTTTTTTCTTTAATCGCGTGTACTCCTTCACCTTTTCATTTTTTAATTTATTTCACATTTTTACTCGTTTTAGTTTTGATTTGCATTGCGAATTACGATTATTAGTATTACGATTACATGCATCGTTCAAATATATAAAACGCAAGTACACTCTGTATGCGTTAATGGTAATTAACGCGCATTTCGCGAAATTAGGCTAATGAATATATGAGATTTCACATTCAATTTGCTACCGTTTTCATTCAGGTGAACGAATTAATCAGCAAAATCATTTTTTCTTCTTTTTCGCTCCTGATCGAGTTGATTTAAATAAAGTTCGAATCAATTTTTGTCGCGATTTTCTTTCACCATTTTGCTCTTTGCAAACAATATTAGCGTAATATCGCAATGTAAGCGTTGCGACACCCTCTGTATGAAAAGATAATTGGAAATTTCTACAAACACTGTCAGCGAAATGAGAATCTTTCTAATTTCTTGCGTTACTTGCTTACAATAATCTGTGATTGAGCGAAGAGAAAGCAAAAAAGCAACGAGCATTATGCTTTCGCGACTTATTCCCTTGTGCTTAATCATTTTTTTCATCGCTTTCGCTCTTATTGTGTGTCAATAGCGATGAGCGATTTGCAAATACACATCCACTGGCAATTAAATAGACGTTAACTTGTACACCAAACCTGAGAGTGTGAATACGCTTGAAACACTCGCACACACAAAGCACAATTGTTTTTTTTTCTTCTTCTTTTCTCTGCACTCGTTTTGCAATTTCTGTTCACGTCGTACACAAGAGAAATTGTTTGAATGCATTCACCAATTCAGGAAGAGCCTTTGTGCAATACGTCGCTGTGTTAAGACAATTGCTTGGTCTCAATTGTATACGCAGATATAAAGTTTAATGTGCACTTGTGTTTTGTAGTCTACTGCTCTATATTCTGTAACTAACTCGACAGTTCAGTGATGCAAAATGCACACACTTTTGGTTGAATAAACTGCGAACGCTGGAAGGAGGAAAGGGTAAATGAAAAAGAACGCCACGCGCCTATTTTCTAAATGCGCTCATCGAATGCGACATATTGAAATGAAATCTTAATAAAATTTTCATTAACTTAATTGAAGCGCGAGCAAAAAGTGATCGAGAAAAACTACACGTACAATGTATGTACAAAGCTGTAAGTGTATTCACGCATCAGCGTTGTCAAAATTAATTTCTGCTAAACTTACGGCGGAGTATAGGTTATGATAAAACGAATCTTTGGAGAAATCCAAGAAGAGCAGGCAAACTCGTTCCTCATCTATGTTCTTGTGAGCTTATGTTCTCAATTTTTATTTCAGTTTTGCTCAATTTAGATTAATGTTTTTACCACCGTAATGAGGTGAATATATTTCAATTTGCGCAAAATTCTTGATCGTTCTATGAAATTAGGACATTATGTCATATGTTTTACAATTAAATGCTGCGCTGCTGCGGCTCGCGAAATGGATGAGGTCACAACGAATTCAAGAGAAATTTATGATAAGATCATTTGATCAAACTATTATTTATCTCTCAGTCACGAAATCTTTTTAAATATTAAGCTTATTCGATGCAAAAAGTCTTTTACTATTTAAAGTTTTTTCAAATTCACATTAAAAAAGTTTTGGTCATTTATTTTTAGTGCAGTCTGCATAATTAATCGACGCTCATTTTCTTATCTAACAAAAGCTCAATCGTAAGCGTGAATCTGAAAAAATTCACACATGATAAGCCGTTTACTTTAAAAATGAGTACCAAACAGCAAATGAAAACAAAAATTAAAAATATTTTTCCTTCTCCTTTCTGAACAGATAAATCAAAATCGAAAGTAAGCAGCATTCACAATTGGTTGATACCGTTTTGGTGCGCAATACAAATAATTCAAATTTGGAAGATAAAATTAAGTTGAAACTCAATTTGATGAACGTTGTTATTTTCAATCGCTATCGTTGTAGTATTTTGTTTCAGTGAACAGTGAAATTCGAAAACGACACGAAACGTTTTCAGCGATGAAAAAACTTTTTCGAGAAAGAGAGAAATGCGAAAAGAAAGAAAAGTCGGCGTCGAGTTTTATCAAAAAAACTTAAACTGGTCATTAAATACACATTAAAGAAATATTGATTTGCAATGCGAAAAGAGAGAAAGTCGAAAATGCGAATTTGAAATTTAAAATTCAAAATTCAAACTGTTTTTTCATCGTTTTTAAATCAACTCTTTTTTGCTTATTTATTGTTCATTTCGTTTCGTTTGAAAAGCAAAGCTCGATTCAGATCTCTCTTCGAAATACAATAATTTCTTGAACACCGCGTTCATTTCTGTTCACTTTGTTTCAAAGCAAAACACTGTGTGTATTCGACGCGAAAATGCGTTTAAAAAGTTGATAAAATATTTAAAAATGTAAAATGTATTTGTAATTTGTAAATATTTTGTGTGCTTATTTAAAAAGTGAAGCTTGAACTCATTTTCCGTAACGAAGAAAGAAACTGAGAAATTGTAAAAAAATTGACAAACAAACGTGTTATCAAATGTCTGAATTGGTAAGAAATAAAACTATTTTTTCATAAGAATTTGTCGCTTTATGTCGTTTCATTTACTTTTGCTTTAAATAGCACAAAAAACTTTGACAAATTTGATTTTTAATATGGTGAGTGTCGTATCAAGTACAGATCGCACAAATTATCGCAGATGAAGTTGCACGATAATCAATTCAAAGTTAATTTTATACATGTTTCAAGCATGTACAGCTACTGCTAAAATGTTTTACTGTATATAGCGTTAAGCATATCGTTTTCATTTGGATATGATAAAAAGATATTTTAACAGGAGTTGTAGTACGTTTTGCTTAGGCTTCAAACACGAATTCGTTTAAGCAAAAGTTATTTCTTTATACGCGCAAATTGAAGTTGCAAAAAAACAGCTTTATGAAAAAATTTTTCTCCACATCAATTGAGTGAAGAAAATAGTTCGCTTTTCGTGATGTAAGTTATACATTCTGTTTATATCCATCTCTCTCTCTCTCTCTCTCTCTCCCTCTTCTTTTCATCACTTTGAACATTTTTTTCAAAGCAAAATACGAACATTCTTTTCTATCGTATTGATTATTCGATGTGTAAAAAAAGTTCACTCATCATCTAATGCTTTTTGCTTCTTGATTTTGGGCGCACAGTTCAACGGTTATAAGTTTTTCTTCTCATTTTTTCTTCGCTCTTTAATTGAGTGAAAGCAAAATTAGCAATTATAATTCAATTAAAAAAGCAAAAAAAAAAAGTTTCCAAAGACATTCGCTGAACTGAGATTCGCGCGCGAACCAAGTCAACATGAGGCAGCATGAAAAGTAAACGTCTTTTACATATAAATTAAATTTAAATGGCTTTTACAAAGAAAAATAATGAATTCAGTTATAACGAATCGTAATGAAATGATTGATTTGCAAAAAACTGAACGCGAAAATGTTAGAAATTAAATTAAGTAATAACTATTTTAGCCACCCGCCACGCTTGAGTTTGAAGATTATTTGTTCAAACATCGCCGAAAATACAAATATTTGCGACCGCAGTGAATGAAGAATAAAATTTTGTCACGAAGAGAAGCAAAAATTTGTTCGAATTTAACATTTGATAGCAACATTCAGTCGCTCGTTAAATCGATAAAACGTGTACTCACGTTTTAATACAGCGATTTCAAAATGTTTTTTTTCAAATTTTGAAAACATTGCTGTAAAATTTGAACGCTTACTGCGTGTTTATGGTTCCATTTGAGTAAGTACTTTTGTGTGATGTAGGAGTAATAAAACGCTGAAATGCGACATTATCACTGGCTACGAATGCAAAAACTTAAGTTGAAAGTTTAAATTTTGCCGAAATCGCACAGGGCGAAAAGCGTTTTTTACTTTTATGCGTGCGTTGCACTCTATTATTTATCGCCTCTTTTCTTTTCGAAATGGAAAGTATTTACAACTTTTTTCGCCCAACTTGTGTCCGTTTTGAGGCGTTCGCGGTGATGAAAAGTGAACTCTAAATTCAATCAATCACTTAAGTTTGTGATATGAAAGAGTAATCGTCGATTTTTTTTCTTCTCTTCCTCCACTTTCTCTTTTCCTTACAACCGTTTTCGTTCGCAATAAAGCGAGAAAGAGAAAAGAGAGCGAGCAGAAAGAAAAGAAGTTTCCAAACTTTTTGAAAAGCTAAAAACCACAAAAGAAACAGTGGTCTTTAAACACTACCAACGTTGATATATTCTTCATGCTCGCCTTCTCCATCTTAAGCAGTAAAAAACACGCAACATTTACGGTGCTACTTAAGATGAGTCGCTTTCGATTTTGTTCTCTTTTACTTTGCATTTGTTCATAAAATCGATGGAAATTTTCACAAAAACTTTGCATACGTGCAAATAAATTATATGAAATAGAAAGAAAAAAAAAACTTTAATGCTTCACATTATTAACATTTTTCTCAAACATTCATTTAATTTTACTCTTAAACTTTGTTTTCTTTCTTTACGATTTTCTTTTTCAAATTTTGCGATTTGTGAATTTAATATTTTACACCGTGTTTTGCCCGTGAATGAAAAGGCGAAAAAATACAATTTACTTGAGAAGAAATGTAAAAAATAAAAACGAGAAGATGAAAGAGCAAAGTTTGGTCCTTCTGAATTCAAAGTTGATTAGTGTTTTGCGAGTTATAAAGAATAACGAAACAATCAACGAATAACAAACATTGTGAATAATTCACGCGAATCAAGCAAAAACATTGTTATCGAAGCATCTCGATAAAAAATAAATTTTGTTTTGATGCTTGTGAAGCTAGCAAGAAAAAGAAAAGCGATGCAAGCAAAAAACAAATTTTCAACGTTAAATAATCGCACTTGAACACGTTTTCACTCAATTGAAAAATGCACGAAAAGCAGTATCGCGCTTGTTTTGTTTGCGGTTCAAATCAAATGCGTTTTTTTTCTGCTCACATGCCGTATTTAAAAGTCAAACACAAGAATGGTTTACTTTGAACATTTTCGAAAGGAGCAAAGACAAGTGCAAAGAACGCTACTAGCAAACAGAGAGTCTGGCTTTGCGAATTTACGATTGTACTCTTCAGCAGGAAAATTCTCTCGATTATTTGAATATTAGATTTTGTTTTTGTTTACCGAATATTAAAATGGTTAAAGTGTCGATAGAATAAACTGTATTTGCAAGTAATTAGTTCGACAAACATTTCGAAAGTAATTTTGCACAACAACTATGCCGACAAATGATTCGCTTTTCTCACAAATATTCATGTGTTTGAGAGAGATATGGAAACCAGAAAATATGAATGAATTACGCTTCATCTCGCCAGAGAAATACACTCAATGGTTGAAGGAGAAGCAAAATTCAAAAATTTTTTTTTTCTTGCCATTTCACGATATGAAAAGATATTTTTTCTTCAAAAAACGTCAAACGCTATATGTATTCAAAATAGAGCTTTCCAAATAGATTCAAAATTTATTTTCGTTACTTCTCACTTCTTTTCGCTATATTCAGCTTCTTGCATTCAAACGGTAAAGAAAAGTTGAAATCGATATTTTTCTTTCGCTTTTTTCTTTCCAAAAAGCTTTATTTGATTAATTAGGCTTAAAGACTAAAACGTAAAAAAACTTTTTCTAAGTGATGCAACTAAAAAATATCGCTTGCATTAAATAGAAATCATTTGTTTCAGTTTAGTTTGCAAGGGAGGCATAAAAGATCTACAATTTTGCTGCAATAAATTTCGCCGTGAACTTTCTACTAAATTTCAATGAAAAAATATCAAGAAGAAAAGTTTTTTAACTTATACGCACCGAGTTCTACTATTTAATTAACGTGAAAGCAAAATTTTAAGATGGTTGAAATATTCAAAATTCTCTTAACACGTTGCTTCTCCATCGCAGTTAAGTGCTTATTATGTACTTTATAACTGACAAAGAGAAAATAAATTTTAATAGAACACTTGAGAAGCTTTGCTTCATTCAAATATTAGTTGAATATTAACAATGGTTTTCGAAGCGAACGTTTGCAAAAAAGATTGAACAAAGAGATACCATTAAAATCATATACACCGCTCTTAACGCAACACATCGACCGCAGAGCAGAAAAGCTTAAACTTTTTACTATACGAAGGTTCGTTAAAAGTATGGCAATTGATCAGAGAATGAGAAAAAACTTTTCTTATTTTTAACGCATTAACTTTATCTTATTGTTTATGTTTCATTAAAGTTTTACTTCATATCACCCGAGGTTATTATCACAAAATTTGCAAAAAAAAAACTTTTTCACTCATGATATAAAAAAATGCATATGTGTAGAATTCGAAATTACATAGAGCTCTGTGATGCGTTAAATTGACGAACTTCTGCTTAAAGTTGAATGCGATGAAACTAAAAGCAATTTTGCGTTTCAAGTCGCATCAAACTCTGAATACAAGTAGTGATCGATTTCAATTTCAAATGCAAGACTTTCATTTTTAGATAAATAATTAATGAGTTTTTAGTTTCAAATATTCATTTCAAAACTCGCATATATTAACCACGTTGAAAGTATTCGCTTCAAAGTTTTGCTTTCTTACTCTCTTAATATGCTTTGGGACATCGTTTCTGCATTTCGAGTGATTCGCTTTTTTTCGTTGATATCAAAAAACAGCAATGCAGATAAAATGCTGCTTATTTTAAATGAAATTACCAACTTTAACTTAAAGCTATTGCAACAAATAAACGTAAAATTAAATTTCATCTCTTTATACGAAATCTAATGCTCTTTCTTTCGAATTTTATCGCTGCAACAACAATCAAAACTTAAGGGAAAATATGAAATTTAAGGCTTTATAATTCACTTGAGAAATTGACTTGAAACCATTGGATATGAAGTTTTTTATTTGATCAAAGGGATGATTTTAGGTCGCGTTTCAATAAATTGTTACTTTTCAATCTGGAATTTGCTTGCTTCAATAATCAGAATTGTCTTGAAATTGAATTATTATTACTTGAAACAATCAGATAAAAATTTTAGCCATCGGTACACGAAAGCTTTCAGTTCAATTGAGTATTTAGTCTAGGCTAAAACCATTTTCTCTTTCAGCGAAATTCGAATAGTACCAGCGTTCGACAAAAATAAGGTACGTAAGAAAATGAAATGAAACATTGACAAAAAAGAAAATCTAGCTTCAAACATTTGCAAAGCAATATAGCAGAAGCTCTTGTTCCTATTCCTTGAAAAGTAAAAATAGAAAAAGAAAAAATCAAAAACGAAATTGTAAAACTGGAGAAGTTTTTATGCACAGATTCCAAAACAAAGAAATAGCAATACATTCAGAAAGAAAGATTAAGAAAGTGCTTTGTATGTTATGGTGTTAGCGATTTCAAATATTTAAATGACTTGGCTCAATTTTTTATTAAAAGTTTACTGATTTTTTATCTTTTGTTTACTATTAATTGATTTTTACAATATAAGACCCTGTATACAAAGCGCGACAACTTGCTCCAAACTCACGATAACTTTTTAAATTTAATAAAAATTTTATTTTAAACAATATTTTTTAACGATTACTTAGCTTAAAAATTACAAAATTGAGAAAGAAATATAAAAACAAAAAATGACCAAAACACCAAAATATTTTATAAATTTCTACTTATTTCTTATTGAATTAATTTCAAATATACAGTCAG
>NCKU01005273.1:0-10428 GCA_003675995.1 Dinothrombium tinctorium
ATCAATGTGACAATACATTTTCAGCTTGGACTCAAAGATGCATTCGACAAGCAGATTGTATACTTATTATTGCATGCGCTGATCAAGAACCAACAGTTGGTAAACTAGAAAAGCAATTGGACACTTTCGCCGTACGAACGCAAAAAGAATTTGTTTTGCTACATAAAGAAGATGGCGATAAACCACGAGACACAGTAAAATGGTTAAATATGCGATCATGGTGCTCTTCTCATCACCACATTCGATGTGCTAAACGAATGTTTCAGAAAAGATCTCCTTCAAAAATGAAGGATGTGTATGCTTCGGTGTTTGACAGCCATCCGGATATCCACTCCGATTTTTCGAGGTTAGCTAGATTTCTGACAGGAACATCTATAGGTCTTGTTTTGGGTGGAGGAGGAGCTCGTGGAGCTGCTCATGTGGGAATGATTCAAGCAATAACCGAAGCTGGAATTCCCATTGATATAGTTGGTGGAGTCAGTATTGGAGCATTTATGGGAGCTCTATGGTGTCAAGAAAACAAGTTGGAAACTTTCACTCAAAAGGCGAGAGAATGGTCACACGGAATGACATCTTATTGGAGACAAATCCTTGATCTCACTTATCCGGTTGCGGCGATGTTCACAGGGGAAGCGTTTAATCGCTCAATTTATGAAGTTTTTGGCGACAGGCAAATTGAAGATTTATGGTTGCCGTATTTCACCGTCACAACTGACATTACAAGTAGCTGTCCGAGAATTCACAGACATGGATCCTTGTGGCGGTATGTTCGATCTAGTATGTCTTTGTCAGGGTACATACCGCCTCTTTGCGATCCAGTTGATGGCCACTTACTTTTAGATGGAGGCTATGTAAATAATTTGCCGGCAGACATTATGCGGGAAGTAATGGGAGCAGAAACCATACTCGCCGTTGATGTCGGCAGTCAAGATGATCCAGATATGACAAATTATGGTGATACTTTAAGTGGTTGGTGGCTATTATGGAAAAGATGGAATCCATTTTCAAAACCTGTGCGAGTGCCCAATTTACCCGAGATTCAATCACGCTTAGCATATGTAAGTTGCGTTCGCCAACTTGAAAAAGTAAAAAGAAGTGATTATGTTACCTACATTCGACCACCGATCGATCGATTCAAAACATTACAATTCGGTTCCTTCGAGCAGATCAAAGACATAGGTTACGCACATGGAAAAACGTTGTTTACAGCAATGAGTCAAGAAAATCGCAAATCACTTCATTTATACCTACAAAGTGACAAAAACAAAATGTACTCTCAACAAGGCATCAATATCTCGCATAATGCTTCGTTCACTGATTTGGCAGAAAAGGTCTGCAAGATAAGAGAACCGAAACGTAATCGTGAGACTTTCGATTCGTCGGAGGAAGAAAATGACGGATATCCTTCAGAAGACGAGCTTGATTTGGAAAATGTAGAAAACTATTCCGATGGCAGTAAACTTAGACAGCGAAAAAGTTTGATGTAAATTGTTGTATAAAAGAATGCTGATGTATTCGTTCTTTGCTTTGTGCCAAGAAAGAAACACAATTTAATTGAAATTAATGAAAAATAAATTAATTTTTTAAAGCGAAAAATAACTTTGAATAAAATCGATAAATATATTGATGAGTATTGAGAATTCTTATGCTCAACTTCAATGAGTGTACTCACTGGATTAGAATTGAAAAGCGTCTAAAAATTTTATCGGGGTCAACTCATCTTCGAGAGTCGAGCGATTAAACAAATTAAAATCACAGCAAATTTTGGCAACGTTTGCGAGCCACACGTCAAAAAGTCTTTATGGTATGCTTTCTCCATCACAGGTTGAATTTTGTACACATCTGGTTTGCATTGATCCTGATTCTGAACGTGAAAGAAAGGATTTATGCATATAGGGGCTACGTATTTAAGGCGGTTTGCAAATACTAACTTCACAAATCTCTTTACAAGAGGGGCACACAATAGCGCCGATATGCAACCAATCATTGTAAAAGCGTTGAATTCTAATTTCTTGACCGGTATGAAAACATGTGTAGGTATAATTTGCGATATCGAGATGCAATCTGCCGTTTTTACATTTATACTAATTATACGAGAAAAATGTAAGTTAAAGTGTAAGATGACGATGACCTACCTTATAACAACCAGACCCCCAGTGCTGCCATTGGCGAACCTGATAACATGTTCTCTCTTCCCACATTTCTTTATTATGATTGAAACATTTGGATTCTGGACCGTAAAATTCCAATGCAAAGTTTTTTTCTACTTGGGGCATATTCTCCGAAAAAGCACATTGAGAACCTCTCACAACAACATCATTAGATTTCCAAGTGAATTCTTGAATGTAAGGACAATAATCAGCTAAGTTCACCGAACCACCGTATTTCGCCAAATCTTTGCCACTCTTTATACCGGGAATGTAATCAAAATTTTGAAATGTCGGAGGTAAGTCTTCTTTGTATTCCATTAAATTACACAGAGCGACCGCATCTCTACTGTCGGTACATTCAGTTTCCAATGGATCTTTCTTCACTTTATCACAAAATGGATGAATGCTTTGTTTGCTCATTCGCTTGTTATCAATCCATTCTTTACAACTTTTCATACAAAAATCACAGCCGAGGTTTTTGCCCCATTTTAAAGGTTGAGCCAAACTATAGTTCGGTTGATACCATCTGCAGACAAGAAAAATAATGATTTTTAAAGGATTTTTTTATTCATTTGTTATTTATGTCGAGTCATTTATTGTTTTGTATTAAGTATTCATTTGCACACTTAATACTAAATCATATTCTTTCGGTCTTAAGAAAGGATACGAAACTTCATTAAATAAATCTTAATCCATATTTTAACACATCAATTTTAACCGAAATTCAATATAATAAATCAAAATTATACCCTGTATCTTCCATTAACGCAAGAGTTATTCGAGAATATACCGGACTTTGCGTGTGAGTTCCTGTCATCGCTTCATTCTAGAAAATAAATGATCATTATGGTTATTATGAAAATAACTGACAGTACTTCAAAGACTCTTTTTTCCCAATGAGTTAAGATAGTACCGTCTTCTCCTTGATCTTCGAGTTCGGCTCCTTCTAAGAGCGAGCAATTAAAATGATTTCTGACCTCTTCCTATCGAGCATAATTCAGTGATGTTTAATTACAACTTTCTGCTTACCACAACTCTCGGCGTGACAATCATAAAAACGTCTTTCTCAATAACTCCGCCTCTAACTTTCCAAAAACGTCTTTTGATCTTTCTCACTATCTTTTCGCTCCATTGAGGAGCATTGAGTTCTTTGTCTAATAAGGGCTTTCCATTCAAGCCTCTGGCTGATAAAGGTTTGCCATTTTTGTCGCGAAAATAAGCATAGAGTGAGACAGAAAAACCTAAAGCGTGAACAATTTCATGCTTTACTGTTGAGAGGAGAGTATCCAAGTCTTGTGGTTTCGTCGATATCGAATCGGGACAGAGATTCGCGTGACCAGCTATGGGTCTGGAAAACAAAAATTGAAGCAAAGACTAATGTTACGTTGCAAACCTATCAAAACTAGATTCTTGTTGACAGTGAGCAGCGTATGCCACAGTCGCCCCTTTATTGCACCGTTCCGTTTGCATTGAAGAAACATAAAAAACGAAGTCAGCATTTTCAATGCCAGTCGAGTTTTCACCATCGGCATCGACGTCATTGACCTCTTTACATTTTGCACCATTTCGATCGCATACACGACATACCTTTCAGAATAGTACGATGGTTACAAGAGCTAAATAAAGTGCTGTAAAGAATTTACATCGAGATGTTCCTCGGGTACAACCACCTCGCCACAAGTAGTCACCATTTCGCAAGCACCGATACAATATTGGTGAGATCTGTTATTTGGTGGAAAGTAAGCCTGATTGTTTGGACATTTGCTGCAAATCGCATCGTTTTTTAATCGAGGTTAGTGCATTTACTGTGAAAGAACAAAGCGTTGCTAATTACCGACTAAGTTTTATGGGAACTCCCAATGGTTTAACAAGCAACGCTTTCGCCCAATAGTCCAAAGCTTTCGGTAAAATTGTGTTCTGCGAAAAAAACAAACGTGAATATCAAATAAATAAAAAAAAGCTAAAAGTTCAAACACTAATGAGTAAATAAAGAGAAACGAAAGCGAAATGCAAACGTACATTAATAACGATGAACTTCTCGAACGGCAAATCGTGCACACTTCGGTCGTAGAACACTTTGATTCGCAAAGGCTGGTCGGCATTTCGCTTCTTCAGCACATGTCTAGCTTCGAGATGGACGTGATTCACCTGCGATCGAATCGAATCGAGAGGTTGATTGAAAAGGAGCGAAAAAAAGTGATTTATTTGCAAACAACGAAATCGAACCTCGAAAAACGATGGGTAATGATGCGAGCAAATTCTGGCGTTGATTGCGAGCGTTGAGTGGCAGAACACAATCAGTTTTATGCACAAAAATAAACAATGCATATTGCGAATGGGCGTAAAGCGATGTTTTCGAACGAAAACAGAACGAACATATTTTTGAAAACAATTCAAACGACGACAAAATACAAAACGATTGCCATTTCACACAATTTGTACACACGGTTAAAAATGCTGAGCGCGCAGTCGCACAGCAATCGGCGGTCGCGGTTTTTGCCGGAATCAATCGCTCGCAAAAATAAATTTCGCTCTTCTCGCTTTTCTATTTTACCAATTCACAAGCTTTCACTTCTGCCTTTGCACATTTGTTCTCGCTGTTCGCGCTGTTCTATTTCTCGATTCGTGCTATTCAGTTTAGCGATCGCCATGTCTCGCGCTTTTTACTCGTAGCCAACATTGCCGCTATCGAGTTCGTATTTAATGGAATTTTAATTACTACAATAAAACACAATTAAAAGAACAATTGAATTGCAAACAATTGTGCGTTTGAAGCTATGTTCCTCTTAACACCTGCATTACACTTTTGTAATTCACTCATTTTCTGTAAGCATATTGTTTTCTTCAATTCAATTTCATTTGTTGTTCTTTAGGTGCACGAAAGCGAGAACAGATGACGAGATTTTATTGTGCGATGCGTTACTTAATCACTTTCAAGTTTTAGGAATCATTTGAAATTTTTAAAATTGCAATGAAATACGACAATAGAATAGAACACGCTGACTGGGTGTGAATTTATAAATGAATGAAGCACTCAAAGCGAGAAATTATTTTGCTTTTGGTAATATGCACAATTGATAGTAAACAAATCTTTCTGTGCTTTGTTGTTCAACAAATGCTTGAAACTTGATTTCATGATCGTAAGGAATTGTTCGCGAATTGATACGCGAGTTTCTTAATAAACTGTGTGTTATTTGGAAGGTCTTAGCGAGTGTAAGTCACCAGTGAAATATTACGTGCCCATACGCATATGCACTAGGGCAGTCAATTTTTGAATATTTTCAAACTTTTTCAAAAAAGTTTTATTTAAAATGTAAAAATGAATAAAATAATTTTATTTTGATGTTAGGATTGTTTCTAGAAAATTTGAAATTGCGAATAAATAATTTTAAAAATTGTAATCATTACATATTATAATGAATATGAAGAAAGGCATATGACTCTAAAACAAAAACTAATGTGAAATCATTTTTTGTTTGTTTTCAAGTTGCTTCTTCGAGTGCAATTAAAATGGAGCATCTCTGTATTTTTTCTTAAGCATCCTCTTATTTTCAATTTGCAACTTGAAAACAAAAAATTTAAGTTAAAATATACAGTAAGATGAGAAAACCAAAAGTAGATTTGAACCAAAAACCTGTGTGTTGAAAGCGCTGCTTGATACCACTATGCTATCGAGCTTTCGGTTTTTTTTCAACAAATTTAATATTTAAATTGAATATCTTATCTATGACCTGGAATATCTCGAGACTGCCTCGCAAAATCATATCAATATGCATCACTTTGTGTATAGAATGTGTGTGTAAAATTTCACCAAAATCGGTCATTGGCATCTGAAAAGTGTTCCTTGTGAGTTTTTGTGAGTAATAATTTTGTGCAAATTTTATTCGTCTACCATTTAAGACGCGCAAAACCTAGTATCAAACTATACTTCTGCTATGATTCAATTTATTTACAATAATTAAATTTACATAATTGAAATCGACATTAATATTTAATAAATATTACACCTTCAAAAACGATTTTAGAGGAATGTTGTTATTCGTCATTAAAGAAAAAACGACTAAATTCAAATCATCGAATATTTTGAATAGCTAATTGAGTTAAATAATCGATTATTTTGAATGTCTATTTATGATGAGATAGCGAGCGATTTCACGAAAAAAAAAATTCAGGAAACTTACAAATCAGACATATTAAACTTAAGCCTCGACTCATCAACTGAACCTAAGCGCAATGCTAGGCTAAACAAGAGATCTGGAGTGAAAAAGGATGGAATTCGAGGATAAATGCGACCAACATCGGTTGGCAAGTGGAATCCCAATTTATGAAGCAGCTGCAAAAATTTGTTATTGTATAAAGCCTTTTCTTGCTTTTCATTATAAGGAACAATTGGAATCGACTGTCCGATATCTTAACAAGAGCAAAAAGTCAGAGATTAAAAATTTTAAATTTGACAACTCTTACAATTATTATAGTAAACGACAGGCTCAGGAATCGAGTAATTGTTCAATTCTTTATCATTCAAAATTTTTACAAAACATGTTTCCAGCAGCAAGTCTTTAATCCAATTAAGTTGTTGTCGAAAACCTAATTCAATAAGTTCTGTGACCAATTCTTTGATTTCTTCTTTGTTAATTATGTCGTTACTTGCAGATTCAAACATTCTATCGGCGAAATCTGATTTTACGTCACTGTAATCATTTTCTTTTAAACTATCATATTTCTCCCGCGATATTATGCCTTTGGCATACAATATTCTTAAAACATCGCTCCGCGTATAATGAGTTTGATTTTCATCCATTAACTCTTCGAGAATGCAACCAACAGGATCATTTGTTTGCTCAAATTGCAAATACAACCAATAAAATTTATCATTGCCAGAGTGATAACTACTCAAGTCGAGGTTTGAAACAAAAACACTTGATTTGCTTCCTGATGAATACTGGTTATCAGAGAAATTTTCTGAACCTAACTTGAGTTGTATGTCATCGCAAATGTCGCCATACATTTTTCGAGCACAAAGAGAAGGACATTTTTGCGCTGTTCGCACAAACTTGAACATGATATATTCAATTAGATCTTCCCAAAAATATTTGTTCTCAACACCTGATGCCATAATTAGAGAAAAGGTTTTTAAAATAAGCGGTTGGAAAAGTGTTTCTGCAGCTTGTAAATCTCCAGCGACATGATGCATCATTGTTATCACACAGTCGTTGACAAACTCTGTATTTGAGTGAAAATCTTCAAGAACTTTACCATATTGTTCCATCATTTTTCCGGTAGCGAATTGTTTCAAATGAGTTAACAAATCCACTTTGCCCTCAATAAACAATGATTCAAGAAGTAGTAATAGCTTATGATTAGTGGTGATCACTTCGACCAAGAACTGCTTATTGTGATACATCGGTGTAAAATTGCGTATTAAAAGCAGAAAAAGTTGACGAAAATCTTTCATCTCAGCCAAAGTGGCAAGAGTTTTGGCAATTATATGCTTTTCTTCTCTAGTAACTGTGTTTTTAGATGAGTAGCTATCCAAAACGGCGATTAACTCGCGGAGTGATGTGACCACCAAATGAAGCTTTTGAAAAACAACTTTTGTCCCAAACTTGGAGGTTTGTAATGGCGAGCGAGTTCCATTGCAACCAGATTTGTTCGCAATCAATAACTCTAACTCTTCATTTATTTCAATTCCCTGAAACACTAAAAATCCAATCACCTCAACAGAAACCAATTGCTGAATATGCGAAAAATTAATATCCATTACGATGGCGAGCTTGAGAAAATAGCTAAGAAGCCATAAAAAATGCGACTGATCAAAGTTTGGCAGATTTTTATGCAGTAGTTTGTGACGCAATTCTATGATTAAACCTGGAAATGAGTGGTGAAGAAATTTTATCGTAAAGTCTTTCAGCTGTGATCTGATGTCATCATCGCTTGGAGAAGAGCATTCGAAATTAGTGATCGATCTCCGTAACGCATAACATTTTCGTTTATCCCATGCCAAAGTTTTCCATCTCTTTGAGGTCAAATCTGCGAGTACATTTCGATTTGTCTCTCCATCATTTTCAAGTCGCTTACTTTTTTTAAGAGTACTTGGAGGATGTCGGACGCATCTCGCATCTTTTTTTCCATTCGACTCATCACTAGAATCACTTGGAGAAACTTTCGAGGATCGTTGATGCTGTTTGATCACCTTGTGCATTGATCGATTCAGTTCTTCTTCCGAAGAGTTTGAAAGGCAAGAAGAGTTGTTGTAAATTGACGACTCCTGATTGTTTCTATTATCATTTGAAGAACACGTATTATCTGTCGCACAACCAGAACTATCTTTGTTTGGTTCAACGTTTGCAACAGAAATTGAATGGCAAGGGAAAGTATCATTCTTGGCTGGCTGTGAATCGGAGTAAAGCGAATCACTTGTTTGTGCAAAACCAGAGTCAAATTTGCTTGCACCTGTCTTTTGTGAATATTCTTTTGATGAATAATCGCTTAGGATACTCTCTGAGGTGTGCCTCTGCTGAGAAGAAGTGTAATCGCTTTCAACGTCATCTTCACTGCTTTCTGAATTAAGGTTTTTTATGAATAAATCTTGAAATTTCCGGAAATCTTGATCTTTAAAAATCAATGTGATCAGCTGTACCAAAGCTGCCGTACAGTCGAATTTACTTTTCTTTTCCATGACTGATAACAAAACATTTCCGAGTCCTTCAGACAACATAATCCAAACCAATTTTTTATATGCTGTTTGCCATTCCTCCTTTACACTCAGATACTCTTGACTTTGAGCTTTCGTCGCAGCTGTTGATTCCTCTGTTGTCTGACATCCTTTATCGTTGAAAGGACAGAGGTATTCGATGTTTTCTGGTACGTAAAGCAAGTTTCGCATCAAAATCAGACAATTACTGATTACTGCTCTATCTTCGGAGCTAAAGTGCTTGTCTTCGTTGCCATCTTCGCTATCTTTGTTGTCGAGAACAATTCGCATAAGTTTCATTAGTGATGCGATTGCATTGTGCAAAGAATAGAAACTTTTTTTCGCGTCCAACAAGTATGTTTGCAACTGCTTCAATCGATTGTTGAAAGTGAAAAAATTTTTCTGGCCTCGAGTGCTCGTCACCATTAAACACTCAGCCGGAAGAGTTAAATTGACGAGTATACGCAATGTGACTTCGATCACGGGTTTCTCGTTTAACGTGATCGCTTTTATTAAAAGCGGTATCAAGTGCTTCTGTAAGATCTGCGCTTTACCGATTTCGTATCGAACGTTTCGTGTGTTCACATTTTCGTGCAGAAGTTCCTTTTCAATTCCAAGCAGGTTTTGAGATAAATTAGCAGTGATTTCCAATCCATTGTTGAGCGATGAGCATAATGTTTGCAAGTCGCATTTTGTGACAACAGATTTCTCCGTCATTTCTCCTGAATAACAGCAGGTAGTGAAGGCAAGCAGGTGACGGTTAGTTACAATAGCCTATGAAAAAAGTACAAATATTCACAGCAGTATACAGTTGTACAAAGCTGTCAACAAATGTAAACCTCATGCATACATTACATTACTATTCAACGCAATCAAAAATTGTTGAAAAATGAAATCGAAAACAGCACATTGATGCGTGTTGTCGTTAACGTGCGAGTCCTAAAAAAGTTTTGCTTTGCAAACAAAAAACAAAAAGTGAAAAAATTTCACTTCTTACCATTTAATTTCGGTAAATTATTATTGACAAATCTTTGTACATTTTCTATTCTTTTCTAAAAGAGCTTTTAAAAATCCAAAATGAAGTCGCTGAAAGTGAAGTTTAGTCAAATAAAAGCTTTTCTAGATAAAAATCAGAATGATGGACACAGACGAATGAGCAATCATTTAAGTTTTAAGCAAGCAAAGCACTACTTTTTAGCTACGAAAAGCATACTTCACTTGAGAAGTGTTTTCTTTTTGCGCGAGACTAGCTCAATTAAAAGCTGCGCAAAGCGTTGTTGCTCTATATTGGACTTTAAAAATGTACCCTCGTGGTTATCTTTTCCATTTAAAACTTGAGTTTTCAAAGGATAAAAGAACATATTAATGTGGCTACGAGTGTATTAATTCAAAATCTTTTGGCAAAAATTTTGCATCCCCTTTCTACAATATTTAGGGGAAATTTTCGTAAAACTCGCAACAAACTAAGCTCTTAAAATTCGAGAAAAAATCTTTTTTAACGTTTCGAAATTTTCATCATGTGTGTGAAATTTCACACCATCAAACATATTTTCTTTCACAAGCTTATAATAGGAAGTGATTTTT
>NCKU01005274.1:0-10424 GCA_003675995.1 Dinothrombium tinctorium
ACACTCCATTAATTTGCTTAAAACGATTGGCGAGAAAAAGTAAACAGTGTATATGACAAAATGCGAATTACTTTTGCGAACTACAAATAAGAAATGCAAAAAGTGCTTAAAACAAATCGAAACAATTGATGGGAACCGAAGAATATCGCACGTCTTTTTGCTTTAATCGATTGTGAAAAAAAAAGTGAGCGAATAGCATTGAATGCGACCTGTCGTTTTTTAAAAATTTATTCAGTGAAAGTTGTGATTGCATAATTATTTACTTAATTAAGTCGGCGAAAAATCTCCTTGCCTCTGGCTGCGATCGTGGAGAAAAACAAAGCTGAGTTGTGCGTTCGCTGCTAGTTTTTTCGCCAAAAGAAGTGAATCGAGGTGTAAATAAATGACGCACTATTTTGGATTTCGTTTTTATTTCTTCTTTCAATGATGGAAATGTTTGAATACAAATGTGGCTTATTTTTAACTTCGCTTTGTCGTCAGCCTTCGCTTTTTCATTGAAATAACACTGAAAACAGCGAAAAATTCCAAATATTTTTTTTTCGCATCGCAAATGTAAGTTAAATGTTCTATTCTTTGTTTGCGAAAAGTTTGTGAACGTGATGCAGAAGCTTCTGAAAACAGGCCTCGGGTGCTGCTTGAGTTCGAAGAGCGCGAGCACGAGTCTAGCCTCAAATGCCATTATCTCGCGTACCTTTCGTTGATTAATTTTTCAAGGATTACTTGTAATTGTAGACCGAAAACGAAACAAAGAAACTTCTTTTTCGCTTTCACTCGCGAGCGTATAAAACGCGTTTTAATTTCTCAAATTAATATTCGCATCAAAAATGCGAATAAACGCATCGAATAGCAAAGCACATTTTTCATGCTCATGTTTGAAGTGATCATCTTTTAAATAAATCATGTTTTGAATTATTTAAAAATCGATCATTATATAAATTTAGTTTTAGTTCTCTATGTTTTGAACATAAGCACGCTTTGCTGAGCACCGTTTCTATGTTTCTATGTGAGTGCAGACCGCACTGCTTCCATTGCGCTTCTCTCTCGTGTTATTATTCGGTCGCAGTGCACATTTGACGAGCGCTTCTAAGTGCAATTAAACATTATAGTCGAGAGCGTAAAAACTGTGTTTACAAATATTTGTAGAGCGAAAGGTAAGCATAATTTTGGTCTGATTTATAAATCGCTATCTTTCTTTCATTCAAAGCGTCCAATTGTGCTATTTATCGGCAAATGCTTTTCGTTCGGCTATAAAATTATTCGCGCTTTAAAAGCGATTAGCGTATCGAAGCCGAGAGCTTTTAAGCTTAAAAGCTTAAGAAGCGACGATACATCCGATTCGAGAATACGATCTCGACTTGTTGTATGGAGTGAAAGAGTCTTGAATGTGAAAATTAATGTGCGCGCTCTGCTTTATTTGCTTTGCTCGCAGCGCTTAGAACGTTGATCAAGTTCTAACAGTGACGCGCTTGTAAGCCAGCAATTAATTATTCACATTATTCCAATGTGAGTTCAATGATAGCAGCGATTTTCACAATTCAATTAAATTTTTTTCTAGCGAATTTCTTTGCGTGTAACAAATGAGATGAGAAGAAAGAAAATTTGTTTCTTTGCGAAAAGAAAAAGATGCAAAGATGCGATTCAAGGACCGAACAATTGAACAGTTGTGAATCGAGCCTCACGCATTTTTTCGTGCCTTAATAATAACACAGAAATTTGCGAAGGCTATTGAACAATTTTTGTTGTTAAAGTGACTCTTAAATTTTTTTTCGCCCGAAAGTGAAATGGCAAATAAATAGCGTTTATGTTGTTATATAAAGCGAAATGCAAAAAGAGCGAAATTAGCTGTTATGATGCAAAGCGATTTGCTTTTACGTTTTGAATATAATCTGCAAAACTGAAAAGTGTGCAAATTTGTCTCTGCTTTACGCGTTCTCAATGCATTCCTAAGCGATGTTTTCGTCTTTTGCGGCATCGACGTTGAAAACGATTGCATTGCATTTTCGTCTGCTGTGACTTCTTTTGTTCTATCGCTTGGGTGGTGTCGATTCATGCTTAATAATCGCAATCTCGTCGTTTTAAATGTCATTCATTCGAGCAATACGCAAAAACACGAACAATGCGTCAGTGTTTAGCGCGAGTAATTAACAAAGAAAATATTGTAATTATCCGACGAAGGTTAAAACTGTTATTTTTCCGCAACCGTTTCCTATAGCTCTTCGGAAATGACCGCTATCAATGGCTAATGCCATGACATTAAACGGCAAAACTGTTAAGTCCTTATTGAGAAGGTCGTAGCTTGTAAATGTATGTGTTTCGTACCATTCTCGGAGTACGCTAATTTGCACTGTCTTTACGCAATCATAATTGACGTTTGCACCAATGTTATCGAAGTGTACAGCCGTTTGACTAAAAAGTTAGAAAGTAACAAAAGTAATTTCGCCGAAAAAAGTTTAATTAAACTAATACAGCTCTCATACATCAATATAAACGACTGCGAACAATTGACTTAATAGCTGTGTTCGTGCATAAATTTATTATTTATTGTGACTACGTATATTTCAGTTTTCGTTCGCTTTTCAATCACTTTCACGCAATTTGCCGTTATTGTTTTTACTTGAAAGCACTCTCTCTCTCCTTATGACAAACGATTGCGTATTTATTTTCGCTTTTTTATTTCGTTGAAATTACTTAAAGGAAAGTGAAAAGAGTTGAGTTTTCAAGCTCGTTGTGCCGCGCTTCGAGAAAGCGAAGATTGAGCTCGCGATCATCGCGTAAATTTGAACGAACGCGAACGCTTGAACGGTAAGCATTTCAGCATTTCGCAAATCGTTTCTGGTTAAATAAATGCTAAATCGAATATTGTTTGTTCTTTACGCTCAAATTAATTGCGTAAAAACGGTGAAAAAGTGAAAAAGTACAAATTTCTGGAAAGAGGCCACGAAAGTAGACCAATAGTCAGAGTTTAGATTAGTTTCACTTTTCATCTGAATGTACCCTTTGAAGTATAGTTTCGTGATCGTGCATTTCACTTCTCATTGCGTCCGAATTCAAATGAAAAGCGATTGTCATTCGAGGTTTCACAATTTAATTGCCGATAAACGCAGTGTTTAAAATAATAGAAGTTTCTACGCAATTAACTTCACTTTTCAATTTCGCCAATCGTGTCGAGACTCATTTCGCACACTGCGCTCGATTCGGCTCCACTTCAAATGTTCAATACTTTCGCTCGCTTTTCCGTTTGCAATCCTTGTCGAACGATTCTGTTCTACTAAGTCGTAATTTGTGAGATTAGTCCATAAAACAATATTAAAAGCGCGAAGAAAGCGGCACTCGAGTGTCGTTTAGTAAAGAGGAAAAAAGATCGCAAAGCTTAATGTTGCAACTTGTGATTTGATGAGCACTTCAAGGATGGATCGTAACCATGGACCAGGCTCGCGCTCAACTCCTAAACCCATTTTTCTTGCTTTCTTGCGATTATATATTCCGTTCATTTGAAGCTATTTTGATGTGTTTACTAATTAAATAAACCCGTAAATCGTAACACAGGTGCAATTGAAACACAATCAAATCAAGGACTAGAATCAAAAGCAAAAACGCGCCTTCTTCTGCTTCTGAATCCGTTAAGCGTTTGAGTTCTTCTCTGGCCTTAAGACAGAAAGTAATGAAAGTGAAGACATTTACCCTCAAGGACATGGACAGCAGAAGCTTGTAGCCATAAGCGTATTTATATTTACAGCGCTTTCGGAGAAGCATTTCAAGTGAACACCGTCACTCATCTAAACCATCGAACACTTTGTGTGCCCATCGTTTCGCGCGAGATGCGGTCGAAAGTGAACATCTCAATTGTGATCGCATTCTGCTTTTTATTTATTGAACAAAAACTTACGAAAGGTACGTTTCGATGACATTGAATGCTGCTTTCAAAACTTTTCGCTCTCGAAATGCGTTCATTCATTCTTTTGTGACCGACCGCACAAAAGAGCTGTGAACATGTGTCTGTCCGCTTTCTCTTTTCGCACACTTTGCTCGCTGAATTTGTCGTTCTCGACTCTTGCTCTTGGCTGCAATTAATTTGCATCCTTTAAACTTTCGCAATCCGCTCTTTTGTTTTTGTTAAATTAATTATGTGATAATTGCGTGACACTATGTCATGGAAACAATTCGTTTTTAGTAATTAATTTTTGGGCAACAAAAAACTGCTCGTTTCATGTTTTATTCACGCTCTATTTACTTCGCTTCTCACTTTCTTGCATTCGATAATAACCGTCCAAACGAAAGCTTGTTCGTTTGCCTCACTCCATCGAATTGCATCAAACGCACAATAACTATCAGCGTTTTGCGAATATTTCAATAAGCGAAAATTAATTTCTTCGACTTTACTCAACTTCAGCATTGCCAAATTTAAGCGAAACATCCCAAGAACCAATATTAGCGCAGCTCAATGAAGAAGTTTACATCGATTGTAAAGTGAAAGACATTGCGAACTATACTGTTTTATGGCGATTCATTGATCCATTAAAAAGTCCAAGTGAAGGAGAAATTCTGACTGCGGGCAATGTCAGAGTAACGAGTGATACAAGGTTTTCTGTACTTCATCGTCCAGGTAATCGTGCGATAAATTGAAATTTTTTTCTAATGTAGTTTGTTCTTTCTTGTCAGAGGAAAATTTATGGCTTCTGCGAATAAACAAAGTATTCGAAAGCGATGCTGGAATTTATGTGTGCGAAGTAAATTCAATTCCAAGACTGACAAGAGAACGCCAATTGCGAATTGAGGACAATGAAACGATCGCTATTTCTCTGGAAGATGTGAACCATAATTACACTGAGTGTTGCGCAGAAGAAAATGTTCCTTCGGAGTGTTTTAATTTTTGTTACTTCAAAAGTTTGGTTTCAGAACGC
This sequence comes from Dinothrombium tinctorium, assembly GCA_003675995.1. NCBI lineage: Eukaryota > Metazoa > Arthropoda > Arachnida > Trombidiformes > Trombidiidae > Dinothrombium > Dinothrombium tinctorium. Next base: position 4,902 of record NCKU01005274.1, read on the forward strand.
CAACCGACTCCAACAGTTCATAAATGTATTAAACACTTGTCAAGTATCACAAAATGTCTTGCAGACGGCAGAAATCATATGCCTTGTTGTCAAAAACAGAACATACCAGCAGCATGCCGTCCTGTTTGTGTGGGAAATTTCTCCTTAAGTACTGTTGCTGACCATTTCATTTGTATGGACTACGCTGCCCCCATATTAGCTTGTATCGCTGAAGGAGTTCAAACATTACCACCTCAACCTAAAAACGTGATCGTTGAGCCTATTTCAAAGAGTGAGTTACTTGTAAGATGGGACGTAGTCGAAAGCTTAAAACATTTAATTGATGGTTTTGAAATCAATGTTACACAATTACACAGCTTTGACCAAAGTGGTATAGTGATGAGCAACAATGCCGAAAATGCAACACCGTCTATGTTTGGATTAGAAATGCGTTTTAAAGTAAATGCAAATGCAACTGAGTATCGAATTACATCGCTCAAGCCATACACAATGTATGAAATCACAATGAATGCATTTAACAAAATGGGCACAAGTCTTACAACTAATGCAATAAGAACTTTAACGCTTTCAGATAGTGATTTACGTGAGGTAACGACTGAACCCAATGGTCACCCTGAACCTGAATTGCCAAACATTAAAAAGTGTTGTCGGGATAATGGTGTGTCATTGGGAAGATGCGTAGATATACTTTGTGATCCAGTGAGGGCAGATGAATCTTCTGTCACCGATTTTATGATATGCGCCCCATGGGCTAATATCACTTTCAAGTGCTTATCATCAAACATCGATCACACCGAATGCTGTGAGAAACGTGGAGTTAGCGAAAACTGTTTACATTTCTGCAGCGGTAAAGTTGATCGATTGGATTTTAGACAATTTGTGTGTTTAGAACATATGTCGACTTATTCAAGCTGCATATTAGATCATTATGGAGTGCTCCCAAGTAATCCTGAAAGTTTTATGGTCTCTAGTGTGCATCACGATTGGGCCATTCTCAAATGGAAACCTCCAAAAAAATTGGCTCACACTGTTATTGGTTACCACATCTTTTGGAGAGAAAGCGCTAAAGATGCACCGACTGATTACAAAGCGCTACAAACCATAAAATCTCCATTCCTTCTCGAAAAATTAGAACCTGAAAAACGTTATGAAGTTTATGTCGTCGCTGTGAATCAATACGGAGTCAGTCAACCATCTCCAAGAGTTTTATTTTCAACTCCGCCAATAACTCCTCCAGAAGAAGCTGAAGAAGAAGCAAAGAATCCAGCGTACAACGAAACTGCTTGTTGCGTGCGAGCAAATATGAAACGAAAATGCTTGCCACTTTGTAGCTATAAGGTCAAAGTCGATGATATCATGAATTTGGCAGCCTCATGTGCAGATACTTTGCAAACGATTATACGTTGTGGAGCAGGCGGCCGCAATCATGTACCTTGTTGTAGAAAAAGAAATGTGAATAACGGATGCCTCAATTTATGTGCAGGCCTTATTGACTCATCTCCGTTTCTCATTGCGGCTCGTTGTGTCGATGATATCGGAAAAATGATTCAGTGTATGGAAGAAGGAAGCGGACTGTTACCTGGAATGCCAGTAGATTTTCATGCGACTAAAGTTACTAAAAATAGTGTCTACTTGGCGTGGAAACCTGCGCCTGAAGATGGAGACGGGGCTACTAGCATTTATCAAGTCAGATACGGCAAAACGCCTATCAATTCTCCTTTGCATCCACTTGATCACGATAAAAGTCAAAATTCAACAGAAACAAAGGCCGTAATTAAAGATTTGGAACCATCAACTCTTTATAGTTTCTATGTGGTAGCAGCAAACTCATACGGGATATCTTTACCTTCACTGGTATTGCTCATCAATACGAGTTCTGATGAAAGTAAATCGAATATTCATTCTAACATCGGTCCGCCTCATGAAATTGAAATTTTGCGAAAAGGCGTTGATTCGATTACTTTTAGATGGTTGCCACCATTATTTGTTCCTCCAGATTCTTCCGTGAGTTACATAGTTCATTACAAAGCGATTAATGGTACTGAAGCTGATTTAATACCTAATGTCACTAAAAGATGGATCAGTGTCGAAACTCCCTACAATACAATGATAATAACAAATTTGACGTACGACACACAATACGCGATCACGATTCAGTCAAAAACTGATAAAAATGCGACGAGTGCATTTTCTGAAGTGGTTCTAGTCTGGACTGATCCTGCGATACCAGCAGCAGTCAACATTCCTGTGATAATTCCGGCCGGTCCGATTGTGGAGGGCTCAGTCATCACCGTCATGTGTGTCGGTATGGGCATTCCGACGCCAACCGTCTCTTTATATGTCAATGGATTTTTGATGAAAAAAGATAGTAGACGACATATTGCCCTCACAATACCAAATGTACAAAGAAATCTCACCTCTATTACTTGTGTTGCTGTAAATGGCTACGGTAAAGACAGAAAAACCGCTCAAAGCACTTTAGAAGTGAGGGTTAGATGTAAGCTGCAAAGTTTCTTTGAGTGATGCACTACAATTTTCCACTTACTTTAGATAAACCAGTTGTTATTCCATACACCAAAGTGACCTCAGCACACGAAGGAGGACCTTCTAGAATTCAGTGTCAAGTCTCAGGCAACCCTCAGCCAAAAGTATTGTGGTTTAAAGGGAAAGATGCCTCTCAAATTGAAAAAGGGGAAAATATTGACTTCGTGTCTGTCTCCCACTCAGAGGTATGATAAAATTCAATACAATAAGAATTAATGGATCTAATTTTAATTTTAGCTTCCTTCCACATGGATTAATACCTTGTTAATAAGAAAAACTTCTTCGGATGATTTTGGTGACTACACTTGTTCAGCTGTAAATGATCAGGGCCAAAGTAGAGCTATTGTTACACTTCAACAAGACCACTCTCTTAATTATAGTCGAAATGCATCTGGTAAATTTAATTTTTCTTATGGTCCAAAATTAGTAACCGTTTGTTCTTAGCTTGCTGCAAGAGCCAAGGTGTATCTGAAAAATGTCTCTCTGTGTGTACGTTTGATGTGAACATAGACAAAGCCTTAACAATGCCTTCTTGCTACCAAGAAATCGACAAGCTAATGATCTGTGCTGCAGGTATGAAATCTTCAGCTTATAATTTTTCCCTAAAATATAATTTACCAGACGGAAGCGACCACAGACAGTGTTGTCGAAAAAAGCAAGTACCTGCTGGATGTTTACGATGGTGCGCGGGATTGAAGCTTACGTTATCATTATGCGCATTAAGCTCTGTGAAAGATATAGTTTCCTGCTTTGAAGAAGGAAAAATCTTACTTCCAGGACCTCCAAGAGATGTTCATATTAAAGATAGTACCAAGGAGAATAAAGTAATTATCGAATGGAATCCTCCAGATAAAAATCCGGAATTAGTTGAATTTTATCGCGTATTTTGGAGACCAGTTGGTTCCCGCGATTTAAGTCGAAATCAAACCGAAAATCTTCACTTTGAAATAACCAATTTGGAACCAGACAAGATGTATGAATTTGTAGTTAAAGCAGGCAACCACTATGGCTTAAGCACATTTACCGATCCATTGGTGATACCGTCCCATAATTGGGTAGCAGCGTCATCAACTGTTGGTAGCAGATTGTTGAAAGTTTTCTTCGGTCTGCTTATAGCAGTTCTTCTTATTGTTTGTGGAGTTTTGGCAGTTCTTTATGCGTACAAATATTATTATTTGCCGAAAAAAGCTCAGAACAGCGGAGTTTCATTTGAAAATCCTTCATATCTCAAGGATGGTACGGTTCAAATACATGATTCGCCTCGCAGAAGCAATCAAGAATCCGAGAATGGAATGCATAAGAATATGAATGGAGCAGAAACATTTTCTTAATAATTGATGTGTAGCATTTTGAAAACCGCACTTTCACAAAATTGAATCTTACATGAAATATTGAGATTACATCAAAAATGTTTTGGCCTCAGTCATGGCACTCATTTGATTCCGCGATTCAGTATTATTTGATGCAGAGTTTGAACCATTTTTACTGTTTACCTTTGATGTAAATAAATTTTTCCCAAAATTGATTTGTTATATTTTCAATGAATTGAGCATTGTTAATCAAAAAAAAATGTAAAAAAATCAAATAAAGTTAGTTGAAAGTTCGTTGAAAATTCGCCTGGAAATAATTGTGTTTATTTCAGCATCTTTTGCTTTCTAAAATAGATCATTTAAAATCTGGGCGCTTCTGCCTGAAATATGGGCAAAATTTCAATTCTCTTTGATATAAATTCAATGCATTTCAAAAATTAGAATGTGGCCTAGAATAGAATAATTACCATAGTTAATGTTTGTTAAAAGTAAAATCAATTTAAATTTGACACTACTTTTTAGGGCTTGTGTAAAATATCGTGAAGTGTAATCTCAATTAAATTTAGAGCGAGAGACCGTTAAGCTAACTCGAATTTTGAAAATTTCAAAAATTATAAAATATTTGTTTTAATCAAAACGCAAATAAAATTACGAGAAAAAATAGAAGGTAAATAAAAAATTTAATTAAAATCAAGTTTGTTTATCATATTTTCAATCGTAAACTTTTGATAAATTTTATGAAAAACAATTCAAGGATGATTAAAGAAGGATCGAGGTCATCTAAGAGGATGAAAAATAAGAAATTCATCTTACAAGAATAAAAAGAGATAAATACGAATACGAAAAGAAAATGTAAATACATAAGAATTATTTCGACTTCCGGTTATATTCAAGATAGAATTTCATATTTGGACCACTTCTTTGCTTTGTTAATTTTTCTACGTCAAATCATGCTAAATCTAATCAAAAAATCATGTGGCTGTTTTTTAGTTATTTTTCAGCTATCAATATAATGGCAATGAAGAGATTTTCCATTGTTTTTTTGTTATTTCGTTTCTAGAAATTTAATTAGATTATGCATGCTGGATTAAGCTTTTCAAGTATCTTAATATAAACGTCAAATTCTCGAAATAACGATTAGCATCAGTCAAATTTATTTTTATTGGAAATAATCTGAGAAATAATTTATTTTTATTACAATACTTTGTATAAATTGACCAAAAATTCAATTCGAATTGATAAATTTGATTCAAAATTTATTATTTCGAAAGATTCGAGAAAATGTTTTCAATTTTTTAAGATTATATATTTACTCAATTTTTAGCATAAAAAATTTTATAAAAAAAAATAAAAACGATGGAAAATAACTAATACAAACATAATAATAATGTAAATGACTAACAGAATAAATAAAAATAAGAATAATTGCAAGGATAAATAAGTTAATAAAAACCTAGAATCTGTAAAAAATTGATTTTTCCGTGATTTGTTCAAATACTAAAATCGCACGAAATAGAAAATTCCGAATTTTAGATTCAAAAGTGTGAAAAAAATTATCCCATCAATTAGATTTAATGCTAAAAATATTTAATGACTAGGGCTGGCAAAAATCGGCGTAGCCGAAAACTTAAACGTTTGCCGAACAACATTAAATAAGCATATTATCATA
>NCKU01005275.1:0-10419 GCA_003675995.1 Dinothrombium tinctorium
AAAAAAAGACCGACGAGAGTATAACACACACGAAAGCGACGCTTAAATTATTGAATGCCTCGCGTGAATTTCAATTCTCTCTCTTTCTCTCTTTCTGTGTTTCGCTTTTATCAACTTTAATCGCTTTTCGTGTTTCTCACTGTTTTTCAGGTTTTTGTTCGAGAATCGAGAACAGTGAAAGCCAAATGGATTATCTCAAATAGAAGAATTGTTTTTTCCTCGACGATAATAAAAACGGTAGACAAATAGAATTAATACTTAATTTAAATGAGCGCTTGTTAATTATTATATATCGACAATGATGTAAGAAAATAAATCTATAAAAACTTCTCTCGTCGTTAATTTTAATTTTTTTTTAATCACAATTCATTAATTAGATTAATTTCATTTTTTTAAAAAAGAATGAAACGATCTTCAAACAAAAAGGTGAGAAAATTATGTAAATGTTCACATTCGATATGTTTGATAAATTTTTAAAAAATGAATGAAATAAAATTTGTTTTTAGCTAAATTAAAAACTAAATAATTTCAAGTATTGTGAATTGATTTTTTTTTATTTTCTCGAAATAATTGTCATTTAATTTTTTTAGTTTTGAGTGAAAGTAATGATTTAACGGCAATCGAGATAATGTAAAAATGATTTTTGCTTCTTCTTTTTTTTGTATAGAGATAATATACAAGATTGACAGCGTGCGTATAGCGTATAATACATTACATGCGAGAGAGCGAGAGCGAGAGAGAACGAGAGAGAGAGAAGAGAGAAAATGTAATATAGATAGCGAGCAGTGCTCGTTTATTGATTTAAAGGTAGCAGCAATCAAAGTAAAAACATTCTCTTCTATTGTAATGACAGCGAGTAAATGATATTTTTGATTTAATGCATTGCAACAAAAAACATTATACGTATACGCATAGATATGATATATACGTCGCTCTCTCTCTCTCCTATGTATATATATAATATTTTTTTTTAATTTAGTCGACGAAAAAAGAATAGTCATTTGCATGAAAATAGAACCATTACAATTGCAAAAACTATCGCTTCTCTTTCTATTCTTTTATATACTTCAATTAATATTATGCGTTTTGATTGTAGTATATTTAAGTCTAAATACGGTAATCGATGTGAACTCAAGCTAAATTCGCAAATGAATCGATGCGAAACAAAGCGAAAATTTGTTTAAAACGTTTTCAAGAGTTGCTCTTAATGTGCGCAAATTCAAAATTTACTCGTAAAGCGAATCGGCTGGTAACAATAAAACTTTGATCTAAAGCACTTTGCACAGTCGAACTAATGAGTTTTGTTTTCGATAATTTTTTTTTTTTTGCAAGTTTCCAGTTTTTGAATAGAAAATTTTATTCAAATTTTGATTTTTTTATTCGCTTATCTTCCATATGAAAAATGAAAGTCGTGAAAACTGTTTTCAAATTTGTAATCTAAACATGAACAACTTTTTTGTTTCACACATTTTCGAAAGAAACGCATTCATTCAGCTTTTTTTATATTTTTGTATTTCGTTTGAAATCTTTTCTTTTCAAAAGAAAAGCATAAAAAACATCGCAACAGTTATTTAATGAAAGTGATGCGAATAGTCAAAAATTTAATATTTTTGAATATGTTGATATGAATTTATTATATGCGTCGTATTCATATTGCATTCTAAAAAGTAAAATTTAAATTTAAAATAAAGAAACATTTTTTAGTCGCTGAAAATAAATTATTCATCTGCTACCATCGAATGCAATATGTGGACCAAAAGTAGAATAATAAAACCCGAAAGACGCAAGTATATTGACAAAAAAAAACAAACTTTTTATGCTAAACAACGAAATGAAAATATAAAAAAAGAAGTAAAAAACTGAATAATTAATTTGTTTTCACTGTGCAAAATGAAACTTAATCAAACAGAGTAAAAACAAATTTATGCATATTTAATTGAACAACTAAAATTTTCTAATTAATAGAATTTTTAAAAATTACTTCCTCACTCTTTTACTCGTTTGGAGCGCAAATCGACGAATTTATTTTGAATTCAAATGCGCTTCAGTTCGTTGATCGTTGCATTCATCGACTCGCTTCTCGCGAAAAATTTCATTTTCATTCTTCGCAGACAAGTAATTTAAAAATACGTGCGATCAAAATTGATTAATATACAGAAAATCGATAAAGTGTCTCTCGTTCTCTCGTAAAGCGAAGCTCGAAAATGATTTCGCAAGTAGACAAGTTGTCGTAGCTTAAAGGTTAAATTTTGTTTGTCGCATCGAAATTTAAATGTTAAAAGCGAAGTGAAAATTACTTTTCAACTCATTTTCATATCAATGAGTTGTGTAAAAAAGTGTCTCGTATTTTGACTTTAATTCTAACAATGAACTCATTAGAATCGGAATATTTTGAACAATTTAAATATCAAAGTAGTCGTGTAAAATTTTTTTTCCTCTTGCTTTTGCACAAACTTTTAAGTCAGTCTGTTTTATTTGATTTCTAATACAAAAATTTTTATCACGATAAATTTGAATTTTTAAAATAATTCAGCACACTGCATCTTTGTAGTAATAAGAAAATTAAGAAAATCATCGTCTGCAAAGAGTGACTTTCGAATAGACGCAAATTTTCGAAAAGAAGCGCAAAGAATAGAGCGGAAAAATGAAACTTAATTGTAATTACGCTCACGAAAATGTGTGATGAAAATTAATTAAGCCTGTTTTCAGGGTGTTGATAGCTAGTGTCGTATTTAATTGTTATCGAAATTATATAGAGAATCGTTTCAATTAACAATCGCATGGGACGCATTAAAAGCAAAAGGTGTTTCTTGTGCAGAATGATCATTTTGTTAAAATAAAAAAACAAAATTACCGAACATGTAGAATTGCATATTTTTTTCGTGTGTCCTTTTTTGCGCTTCGAACCAATCGATGTTACGAAAGAATCCAAAACTGTTATTAAGAGATATTGCGATGAAATGTATTTATTTAAAGTGAAAGCTTAATGATGTTAAATGTTAATCGATGAGAAATAAATGTTGTTTCGTTTTATTTCACTTTCATTAATAACACTGACATCAAATAATACGCAATTCGGCGATACTCTTTTACCTGTAACCATTGACAACATCATCAAAAACTCAGCGACTACAGTGGACAGTGGGTTTTGTTGCTTCTCGGACTTTTCAGCTTTCAACGACCAATATGCGAGTGAATCTTCTCACCACTAATAACAATTAAAAAATCGCATTTTTCTCATTTCATTTCAAACTTTGGTTCTAAAAAAAACGAGATTATTTAAAAAGTTTCGAAAATATTCAACTTTTTTTTATTGAAAAGCAACAAAAATCATTTACATTATAAATGGAGTTATATTTGTTCGTTTCGTTTGTGTAAATATTACGAGTTTAGAGAGAGTAAAAGAATTACGTACATCTCTCTCTCTTTCTCTATTTTTCTATTCAATGGACTCAATTCTATCGTTTTTTCTCCTCTCTATCTCTCTCTCTCTATCTTTCTCTCGCTGCTTCACTTCTTCTCTTTTCGCACCGAAATTGAAATGCGAAATCGTTTCTATTTATTTAAGGTTTAGATCCGTAACTATACAATATTCTTTATTCTTAGCTTTAGGTATATTTAATGTGATTCGTCGTTTACACAATACATACTGCTATTTCATTCAACATTCTATAAACAGTTTGCATACTTTATAAAGCATTTACTAAATTACTTTTTTTAGTGTAAATTTACATCGCATTTTTTTCAATTGATTTCCGCTTCAAATTGAAATTTTTTTCTTTTCACTTTTTTTCATCAAAGAAGCAAATGCTAACAAACTCAGCTTTCTTTTGTAAATAAATTACTGCGAATCGTAGCATTTTTACCTGTTAATAATGTTTTGAATATATTCTTGCTTAGAAATCCGAATATTTTTATTTAATTTGTCTCGTTTCGGAGCTCACAAAGTTATTTGATTAAATTTGTTCAATGCGCGAATAGTTTAATCTTTTTCCTTCTCGCCTTCTTCATCGGTTGACGACGAAAGTTCGTCTAACCTCTCGATATTCGGTATGTTGTTTAAATCAGAAGATTTAAGCGCGTAATCGATTAACTGCTTATGTAATCTTTCTTCTTTTTTAAATTTATTTCTCAAATCTAATCGACTACGTTTGCCTTTAAAAAAAGTGTCCGCCATTAATGAAAAATCAGTACCAACAGACGCGAGTGCGGTATAAAAACGAACTGTTTCCTTTTCAGTCCATCGCGATTTCGATAGAAAACGATTGCGAAACGAAGCGTATGTGGTCGAATGGTGACTCGAGTGCTGACTATTCTCATAGATCGGCCTCTTCTCCTTTGACTTCTTGCGTTTGATTACACACGATTCTTCGTCGAGAACGATCTCTCCGTTCGGGCCCACTTTAACGCGCGGACCGGTCACATCCGCGCTCTCATCGTTCTCTTCGTGTTCGCCGTTTTGTTCGTCATTTTCCTCATTGTATTCGATCGCTAAAACCGTTTCCGATTCACTGCTTTCACGCTTTTTCTCGGCTTCTTTCGCCATTTGCTCTTCGCTTAACGGTGGATTGTACGAAATCAAATCGAACATCGTCAGCTTGCTTCTATCGACGACTCCTTTAAACGCGTTCCTTCGCTGCTGTCGCTTTCCATCTTTTTTCGCACTTTTCTCCTTTTCTTTGTCGTCTCTCGAATCAATGGCAGGCAATTGCTGCGAATCCGCGCTTTCGTTCATCTCGTCGTTCGTTTTGCTCGCCACGCGCCGCGCACGCGTCGAAAGAAGCCCGAACAATGGCGCTGAATTTAAACACGGGCGCAGTTGCCGATTGCTACCACTCGCGACCGCAGCTTAAATCGTTCGCGAAATTCGCTTTTGTTTTCGCTTTGTTGCCACGTTATTAACGTAGCTTTCTATATGTTTAGTACTAAATTTTGTCAGAATGTTTTTTTCAAGTGTGTCTGAGCTCAAACGCACCATTTCAAGATCTCACTAACTCAATTTCAATGCCTTATCATTTACGTTAAAAATTTTCACAACATTCATCTAAAAACAATTATCATATCATACAAATCATACAATTCAATAAAATTTAAATTAACTTAACTCAAAACGCAAATGATAATCGCTTTAATTTGTCAATTTTAAAGAAGTTTCATAATTCTATGGTTTGAGCTTTTTCATTGATTATTTGAGAAACAACAACAACAACAACAACAACAAAACAAAAACAATGATGAGCCTATGCAAAGATGACTTTGAGTCTAAATAATTGCGAAAAGAATAATCAAATATCTCATTCAAATGTAATTGAAATTTTAGCATTTTACATTTTTACATTTTTCATTTTCATTCTAATCACATTATTTTTGCTCATTTTAAAACTCGTCAAAATAGTTTATATTTATCAATAGGTTGCCATTGTATTTTGTTTCAAAGTTCAATCTAACAATTGCTTGACAATTGAGCAGTTTTCACAAAAAAAATCGAAATCAAACTTTTGTGAAAAAAACATATTCGAATACAGGTGAATAACCATTAGTGCAGAAGTATTAGAAATTTGTTTTTAACTGACTTTTATCGTACATATTAAGCAAATAATTTTTCATTTAGAATTTGTTTTAAAAAAATGTGTAAAAAGTTACAAAGAGATGGAACAAAATTTTTGAATAAATCTAACAAGCAAACTGCTTTTTGGCCCGCTTTAGATTAAAACGAAATGTAAATAGAACTTAATGAGTGCAAAACAATTTTCATCATACGTGCGAACTTTGCGCTTAAAGCAAGTCGCCTGCCTGCAAACGTTCTATCGAAAAAAAATTGTTTTATTCGACTGCGGAACGAAATACAAACGATTCTTATTCGGATTGTTTCAAATGAAAGTACCATTCATCTGCTATCTTATGATTGATGTCTGATAATGCTACATAAAAGCACTTAAAAAATTTTGCTTTTTTAAGGTGATTAACATAAACAACAAAGAGATAAAAAAAATAAAAATATCTAGCGAATAATTTTTTAACGAGTGTGTGCATGCGAATGAATTGCTCATTTATAAGGTAATCGAAGTAAAACTTTTTTGCACATTTGATTCAAAATTCGAGAACTTTAAAAGATGAAACAAATTATATTCTTGCTCATTGCTTCGCTAGCTGCAATCGATGCTCATTCTGTCGAAAGCGCGAACAAAATAGTGGATGATGTGTTACGAACGAGAGTCTCTCAACTCGCCAATATTTCCATTCCTGAAAAAATAATTGAAGTAAAATTTCCATTTATCAGCGTGAAAGCTGGTCTCAAGCTTCATCGTGGAGCGATCTATGGTCTCGATAAAGCTTACAGAGTCGAAGACTCGGTAATTGTAAATTCAAGCGATTTTCTTCATAGAACAACAGTGAAAGTGGGAGTAAAAAATCTGAAGCTCGAAACCGCTGGAAGCGCGTATTTTGCTTCACTCAACTACAAAATCGATGTTAGCGGTGTTTTGGATTACGGTGAAGTCGAGATTAAAATAAGAACCAATCGCAAAACCAATTTAAGAAAATTAAATTACGTAAAAGTAACGAAATTCGATGGATTTCATTTGCGAATCGATGCTCCTGGTTTCATCATGGACACTTTTTTCAATACAGCTTTATACACGACAAAGTTCGTTTATAGACCTTTGGTGAAGTTGGCTATTGAGCACGCACTCAAATACGCAATTGAAAAGGAGATCAAAGTGAGAAACAAAATCTTTGGTAGTAATGAAATATTATTTTAACTGCGCAATTTACAAATAAGTAAATTCTTCATTTTTCTGTTAACTAATCTCGAAATGGCGTAAAGAAAATCTTGACAGCCTTTTAAAAATTCAATTTTGTGGAATTAATCTGCTTGATGCAAAGATTGACAATGATTAAAATAATTTAATTGTCTGCGATGAAATTTCAATTTTTTTTTTAATTTAATAATCAATTTAATTTCAATAATCATTGTTTACTGTCAAAAATCACAAATTATTTGTAAGAAAATTAAAATATTAAAAAAATAAAAATCGAATTATTTAAGCAAATTGAGTTCATTTTCATTTTATTTATAGTCGCTCACATATTAAATTTCTTGTCTTATTCGAGCCAAGCTAGATTAATAAAATCGGCGAAATTCATTCGAGAATAAAATAGAAATCAATTTGAAATAATCATTATTATTTGAAAATTGCTAAATTTAGAGAAGATAAGTGGCAAACACAATAGGTTCGAGTAGATGTGGGTCCTTTTGTTTTTCGAGAAATTGAAACGCAGTGAATTGATTCGCGAAAACAATGGATCGATAAAAATTTGCTCAAACAAAAGACAAACAATAGGATTTATAAGCCAGCCAAAGATTGGAAAATTTATAGAAGTAAGCAAATAACTAATTTTTGTCCCGTTTGCGCTTTTATAAAATAGAAATCAAGTGATTTTTGTAATAATGAAACGAATATTTGTCTTCTTTCTCACTTTTTTAATCTTCGGTCTCATCAATGCTCAAGAAGAAACTACTGCTTACATAATTGAAGAGACTACTCAGACTACTCCTGAAATAAAGACCTTCCCGCCAACAACGGAAGCACCAGATGATGATGGCACTGATCGTTTCGTTGATGAAGCATTAGCGAAAGAAGCGCAAAATTTAGCGAATATACAAATTCCGGAGAAATTTTTCCAATTTCCAATTCCATTTTTCTCGATAGAAGCCGGCATTAAGCTACACAAAGGCAATCTCACTGGACTAGAAAAAGTACGGCGAGCGAAAAGTTCAAAAACTCGAATCACTTTCGACGGATTGCAAGAAGACACTGTAACGGTTGGTTTCAATGATATTAAAGTTGAAGTTCAAGGAAGTCTTATGTTCATTCGACATCTTTACAATGTTGATTTTCGGGGAAAATTAAATTACGGCGAAATTGAGTTAAATTTGCTTTCGAATCCAAAAACCAAACGCAGAGCACTGAAGAATTTGCAAATCACCAAATTCGAAGGATTCCAGCTTTACATCGATGCTCCCGGAGTTCTGGTCGACTTTTTAATCAATACTTCTTTGAAAGCAACAAAATTTATCTATCAGCCGCTAGTCAAAATGGTCATCGAACAAGTGATGACCGATGCGATCGAAAAGGAAATCGATTTGCGAAACAAAGTCAGCAGACAAAAATAAATTTATGCAAACAAACTTCGATCAAGTTTACACAGTTTTTTATCTCGAAAAACAAAAAAAAAATTAAATTTAGTCAAAGGAGCGTCAATTCAAACAATGGCTTTATCTATTTGAATATTTTCCAAAGATAAACTAAAAAAATTTAATATTGTTTTTCTCTAATGTATCCTATTCATAATTATATTCGCTCGTTTATGTACCCTGTTAGAAACTCAAATAATTTTTTTTCTCTATTTCTTCTATGACAAAAATAATCAAAACGTAAATGAAAATTTTTAAAAAATAAAAGTTCAAAAAACTTCATAGTAATGCATTGATTTTCATCTGAATTTAATGAGAATTTTAATTTTCTATGCAATATCAAATGTTGTTAGTAAACTTAAAATCTTTCGATTATAAAAAGTTTAAAATTAGTAATCACATAGACAATAAAAACTTAATCTTAACTTAAACTTAAAAGCAAAAATCAACTTTTTTCTGAATATTATCAATTTGCCGAATCTAGTAATTACGTTCACCTTTCGAATTTATCAATCTCTTGATGATTTTCATTTCATATTTTTAAAAATTTTCAAATATTAAATTCTGATATTGAAATTTTCGTTAAATCGGTTTGATTTTCGCATTTGTATTAGTTTTTCATTTTTTCCATAGTTCTACTAAACAATTGCAAATAAATTCACATTTTTTAAAGTCACTGATCAAGTTTCTTGGTTTAATTGGTTAAAAAATTTATTACAACGTTTTCAATATAGTTTTACAAGAGAAAAACTACAATTGAGAGCAAGACTTTAAAATCTAATTAGACAATTTTATAGGAGCAAGGAAAAACGCCCTTTTGAGTGCTTTCGACTCGTTGAAAAGCGGCTTTGGTCAAATCGAGAATTCTACCTGGCGTAAACGGTCCTCTGTCGTTAATCTTCACAGTGACTGTTTTACCATTTCGTTCATTCGTCACTCTAACCCGAGTACCAAACGGAAGTGTCTTGTGAGCTGCTCGCATTGCATGTGGATCGAAAACTTCGTTTGAAGGTAAAACGAAACCAGGAGGAATTTCGCCAGGCTCGCCATAATAGCTGCATATTCCTCTCTCAGCTAGATTTTCAAAAAAGCAAAATTTTACAATAGGCAAAGTTTACCCAGAAGTGTGAAAGGACAATACCGATTGCAAAAGTTGCAAGTGAGAACAATGCGAGAAGAATTAAAAATTTCATTGTTGATCAAAGAAAAGCAACAATCACAAATACTTTTTCCAATCATTTCTAAATCCTTTTTATACACAAATTTTTATTCTCGCAAGTCACTATCGAAATGCTTACTCAAATTGAAATGCTAAAATTGCTCGTAATAAAAGTAATTTCGTAGAAATCCAGTCGTTATTTCCAGTTAAATTTATTATCGATCACTCATTAGAACACACTGAAAATTGGCAAAAGTTTAAAATTGATATTAAATTATCGTATTAATAAATTTATTGTTCATTAAAACAAAAGTAAAAAGCCACATTGTATATAAACAACTGTGTATATAAAATTAGATTTATGCGATTGAACTGTAAAAAAGCGATTTAAATTTAAATAAAAGTAAAATAATTTAAAGCGAAAACATTCCTTTTGAATAACTAAGCGTAAAATTTCGAGTTATACAAAATGCAAATTAAATAACACGTTTTTCACTTTTTATTTTGAAAGCTTGACTCTTTAACTCTCATATTTTTCATGTTTATATTTATTGTTGCTAAATAATTTTTTAAAAGTTTTCTTATTTCAATTCTTTTTTTTCTTCATTACTGTAAATAATGGAGGAAAAGATTAGCGACTGTTATTAGTTCGAGTATTTTGATACTGAATTGTAAATTAAATTTTATTAAATTTAATGAAAGGCAAAACAGCAAAGTAAATTGTATAACCGATTTAAAATTTTAAAAAAATGTTTCGATTATCGAGCGTAAGCTTAAATGCCTAGCAACTTTAAAGCAACGATTAGTTGTTTGTGTTATTTTACACTCGATAATCGAATCATTTTTTTTAACTTTTTTCACGACTTTGCATCAGCTTTTTTTCAAAATTACATATTCACTGCCTTTTGAGAATAATGCTTTTTGGTTGTTTGAGAAAAAAGGTGTAAATAAATGCGAATTAATGAAATTTTAAATTCTGAAGTTCATCATTGCAAGCGCTTTACAGCAATCATTTGAGAAAAGCAAAAAGAGCGAATGATATAATAATAATAATAATAATAAT